>JBAMIH010000303.1:0-29814 GCA_038501795.1 Pseudopleuronectes americanus
GAATAACTCTTGAAAGGCTTTTGATCCAGACCTGCAGGTCACGAACCTCGCCCTAGGACTGCGGACGAGCTCTGCGAGCCGGAGAATGAACAGAGTGTCAGTTTCTACAGCTAACTAAATCTACACATGGTTTCCTGTTCTTCGGGAGAAGTCCCATCCAATCAACAAGTATTCAATTAAATACCGGCCATTATAACTTTACACTTTGAGAACAAGGCCTTCCGGGCCCAGTAACTGCTTGTCAAGAGGCTTATAGAAAGGAATTTAGAAAGGGCAATAGGGTGAGTTATCGCTTATAACCAGGATTTGGATATCAGCGTAATTTTTTTTTGCTAATAATATACATTTAATTCCGTCCTACCAGCGACATGTTTGTCCAACGATTCTCGAACTACTTCGACGGGCAGCTGCTCTTAACGATCCATTATATGTACTTCCCCCAGGTCGATGACACCACATATTGATATGTCTTGTCTTATTATAAGATGATTTACTAGTCTTTAGAAAGAGTCGCTTCAGTCCCATAGTGTTCTGTAATTGTGTATCTTCAGGCGTGGCGGCCCGCTGTGAAGGTCTCGTCTCTTCTTACTTCCAGTTGGGACGTTGGTGAACTATCTAAGCACCTGGGACAAATATGGCTTTGTACCCAGTGAGAAGGAAATGAACCCAATCTTGTGGTCCGGATCCAATTACAAACAAGAAGCACGCAAATTAATCCCACCTAAGATGTATAGGAGGTAACGTAGACACACCACTCATTTGATCACCCCACAGACACATTCATAACACTCCGGCTTTTGGAGATGTATAACCCTGAAACAAAAATATAAACAATCCACCCAAAACATCGCAACGACGATCAGATTTACCAATACATCTTTAAAACATACATTCCTGCAGCCACGGCCACCTGTACCCTCACCTTTACAACATATCCTTATCCACTAACCTCACCACAAGATCATCCCTCGGCAGCCTTCTAACCCAACTCCGACACAACATGTCCAACACTACAAATCCAGGATTTACAAGAAAACCAGGCTCCTGTTTCTTGCACGGGAGTGTGAACTTAGAGGGGGCTTTATTATTCTAAGTTGCTGAGGACAAAAGCTTCCTCAAATTCTCTTCATGCGGCAAATTGCATCTCATCACGTCACATTCATTTTGCAGAAGGGTGAGGAAAGTAGGAAAAGTTTCTCTGTGCTCCCACGAGAAGTTTTTCAGGGCATCACAACTGCATAATGAAGCGGACACAAGTGTGATGTGGAGATTACATCCAGCACGCACCTCCCTCCGAGTCAGGAACACAAATAGCTTCATTAGTAAAAAACAACCACGTTCTGCTGCTGCAGAGACGATACCAGAGACAGTTTAGTGATGTCAACAAAGAGAAAAGGGATCTTCATCACCGACACAATCAGAAATCCCTCCAGGGTTCTGTTCTTCTGGAGGTTTTTAAACATGTGAAGGGCCTCTCCCTCGAGCCAGTGTTTAGTTTGACCTTTCCGGGCTCCTGTGAAAACATGGAAGAACAACATGGGCCCTTTCGTAAAAGAAGCACTGACATTCCACCTCATGGGAATAAGACCCACCCCCACCCTGCTCTGATTGGCTTACCCTGATATTCTTCCCTTAGCCATCATCGCTCCTCATTCCTGTGTCCATACAAAAGGTTCATTCCAGTGAATCTAATACTGAGTATACCAGAATACCTAAATCCGATTATTATATTGTATTTATGGCAATTGATGGACGCATGGTCCCAGCAGCACTTGTCAGATCTGAGCCGAGCAGAGCGACTCTGGGGAATCGGGGTCAAGAGCAGCAGGAGGAAAAAGAGCTGCTGGTGTCACACAGACTCACAATCACTCAGCTGTAACACAAAACCACTGCGTCTTTCACAAACAGGGCAGCACTCGTCTGGGGCGGTGTCGGGAGCATTCGACCTGGGGGGGGGGTTTGTTCATTGTTGGTTTTCAGGTGATTTAACTGACCTTTCCTTCAGGGTTATAATGCACCACCGCTTCGCCATTGAAGAACACGTTTGGTGCATTGAAGCTGAGCGCAGCCTAAACACTCAGCAATCAGTGAGATGATGGTAAAGTAGAGCAATCCGTCCTCAGCCATGGCTCCATCCCATTACCACCATCTCTGTTGACTGGTTGGTTTGGTCCGAACACCCACTAACGTCTTTTCTCTCTCCGATGGAAATAGACACAATAATCGGTCGCTCCCGGTACAAGTGACTCGCTTGTTATCAGCTCCTGCTCCGATCAGCAGTATAATGGAACCGGCGCCTGGCGGAGAGAGAGAGCCAATTTCTGTCGACAGCCACGAAGCTGATGCGACAGCTTCACCAAATCTGAGACGCACACATTTAACTCTCGGGAGTGGGTGTGTAGAGAGACAGGATTGTTTGTGCACTTATAGAAGGATGTCTTAACGAGACAGCGAGGTGAGAGAGCTTCTTAGACCAGGGGGGAAATAACAGAAAAGGAAAACTCCTCTACTGGTAACGGGGGAAGGAGTCCATCACCTTCTGTTAGGGCGTTTTAAAACCTGCCTGCTCAGTTTGGTGTAGAGGAGGTTTAAGGGTCGTTGGTGGAGGTGTGCACTCTACTGAGCTCTACTCTAGTTTCTTATTGTCCAGTGTGACGGAAGGAGTTGGCCTGATTCACTGCGATAGTCACCGCGGCCCCGAGCAACACAGATGGAGATGACGGACAGCTCTTCCCCTGTAATGAGAAACCCACATGCAGCTCCGTGTCACTGTGTCCGAGCGGCTGTGGTGACAGGAGCCTCTCGTCTGCGTGGACGACCGGGAATCGAACACACGGCCTCGGAGGAAGCCTTCGTCTCGTGCTCCGTTAGGAGGCTGACAGCACTTCACTCAACACGGCTTCAGAGGAGGGAGCTTTTCCTCATTATCGGGCGCTGGTGATTCATGAATCCGCCGACAGATGCATCACAACGAGGAGATGAAAGTGTCATTGAACCATCTTGTCTGCATCTGTTTAACATTGTTTACTATGAAGATAATGTCGCTAACAGCAGCTACACAACATCATTGTTATTATTATTATAGTAATTATCGTGTCTGGCCCCTATGAAGATATTTCTCAAGGTCCCTCTTCTCTTTTTGTAGGATTCACTTTTAACAAAGCTGTTTGCACCGATGCACATAAAGGAGGGAAGTGTCTACTTGACAGGAAATGAAATGTGAGAAGAGAAAGTTTAAATGAATGTTTTTAAAAAAAGAGGACATTTGAGTTTACGGTCACTGTCACCAGGCTTTTGTGAAGTGCAATCGTTATTTCCACTCAACAGAACCAAGATCACAACTGTTTTTTCACAACCTTCTCGAGGCTTCACTTGATGAATTCTTCCTTCTGAAGGTCACAGAGAAATCAGGACAACAAATCAATACCACACAGAGTCCCTGAAGTCCTAAAAGAGGATATATCTTTATATCTAAGATGTTTGTGTTTAATCCTTCAGATGAACACAGATTTGTTCCATAGTATTATTCTCACTATGTCTCAAAATTAAATTATTTTTGCTCTGGTAGCGACATAAAAAAATACCATCTATTCTCGACCTAATAACAAAGCAACACTATTTAATCTACTTACAGTAAATGTTAAATGGTTTTAATCAAACCTGGATTTTGGTCCATCTGCCTTTATTAGGGGGACAGTGCAAGTTTGAAATAGGGAGAGAGAGTGGAGCTTTGGATCTGAAGTGCTTTTGCTTTTCATCAACCTCATCCTTGCAATCTTGGCATTTTTTTCAATTATAAAGTCCAACCTTCATTGTTTGGAGACATCACATCTTTCTTTTGTGTTGCTTCAGGTCACCAACGAAAATATTACGTCACCACAAAATGGCAGAAACAAGATTTTTTTTTACATTTGACTGGTTTTCATCGTATGTGGGACCATGCTGGGTTAAAACCCCGCCTCCTGCTGGGATTGGCTAACAGGATAAACTGTGCAGAGAACAGATGAATGGATTTAACGTTAATAAAACGTAAAAGAGGACGTAAAAGAATCCAACAGAACGAACTTGTTTCTGCTGGAGCGTCCCAGATGTTGAACTTTAAAAAGACAGTTGTTCACACGCTGAGACAAATTCAAACTCTAGGAACTCCAGAGAGCTTCCTCCTCTCACTCCACCTTTACTTTAAAGGCTAGGACAATTGAGCACCAGTACAGATGGTGGAAGCGGGGGGGGGTTTAGACTGAGGCCGCCTGCAGACAGTGATCATTTCAACCATCCACCATGTGACACCTACACTGTGAAGTGTGTTTGCAGCTGGCGCCCTGCAGCCCTGACTAAGCACTGCTAAAGAAGGGATTACTCCCTTTTAAGACACTCGGATATGAAACGATTGCAAATCCCCACTGATCTATCTGTGGGCGTGCCTCTTTGACGCAGAGATATCAAATCCATCTTATTTATACTGTGTGTTCATCATGCTGTCTGTCTGAAGTGTCGTGAATCAGCTGAATGCATCTCCCCTGTCCAACAGGATGGCCCTTCGGAAGCCTGGTCTGCAAGATGAGTGGCATGGTTCAGGGGATCTCCGTGTCAGCGTCGGTCTTCACGCTGGTGGCCATCGCTGTGGACAGGTACAGTGGCTGCATGTTACCATCACTGCTGCATCACATGGATTATGTCCTTTTCCTTGAGCTGCAGCTAAAAGCAAAGTTAAATCAAAAGCTTTCTGTTAATTCATGTGACAAAATGCTGTTTAACTAAATGGTAAACAGGTTCAGCTTCTGCCCTTTGCTCAGAGCTCTCCTCTGTTCCTCAGCCGTCTTCAGCAGCTGTCAACATCTAACAACCTGAGTTCGTATTAATACAAATATGAAACTCATCCTACTCGTTTTAGAATCAGATGTCGGTTAGAAAAGAACTTCTCCCTTGATTTTTAACGAGTTTATGTCTCCATCTCTCTATATACAGTCAAATAGACCACAAGGCACTGTATGCATTGGGGCGTGGCCTCTTGTATGATTGACAGCTCGTGCTGTCCAATGGGTGCAGTTCACAGATGAAGGTAGAGACCCGACCAGAGGCCGTCAGGACACTATAGGACACATGTCTCTGGATAAACTGGAGGCTTCAGAACACATCAGCTTGACTTGAATGAGTCCAATACAACAGTCCTGAAGTAAATCCTCCTTTAATGATGGTTCTGATGTTCAGGTTCTGGGCTGCGATCACCTGTGAGATGGTTCTGATGAGAGCTGCTCGCTGTGCTGGTGTGTTTAATTACACAAAGAGGAGTTTGTTATTCAGCCTCCCTTTACTGGTGGAGGCCTGCGGAGGACAGAGGCTGGGACAGGAGGGAGGACAGGAGGGAGGACAGGAGGAAGGGACAGGAGGAAGGACAGGAGGGAGGACAGGAGGGAGGGACAGGAGGGAGGACAGGAGGGAGGACAGGAGGAAGGACAGGAGGAAGGACAGGAGGGAGGACAGGAGGAAGGGACAGGAGGAAGGACAGGAGGAAGGACAGGAGGGAGGACAGGAGGAAGGGACAGGAGGGAGGGACAGGAGGGTGGGACAGGAGGGTGGGACAGGAGGAAGGACAGGAGGGAGGACAGGAGGAAGGGACAGGAGGGAGGACAGGAGGGTGGGACAGGAGGGAGGACAGTAGGGAGGACAGGAGGAAGGACAGGAGGGAGGACAGGAGGGTGGGACAGGAGGGTGGGAGACGGTGAGGTCATCCTGTGACCATTTGGAATCACCGGAGGGCGTCCGTGCCTCTGGAAAGGACAGATGGAGTTTGAAATGCTTTGGCATCAGAGAGTCAGCGCACTTATCCATCAGCCTCTCGATTAGAATCAGTGTGGAATGGGAGAGAGGATGGAGCGCTCTGTATCCCAGTGTGAGCCTGATGCTATCACACCAGTATCATTCAGACCCATTCAGAGTGCTGCAGCGTGGTGGGGGGGGATTCAGGAGCTGATGGTTGTTTGGCTCTTTTCTCCTCTGCAGTGAAACTAAGTGAGAGTCGACCGTCTGCTGTCTGAGCTGTAATGACTGTTGTTCTCTGCAGCGTTTCTGCTAATTTACATCACACCACTTATATGGAGCTCTGGAGTTTTCACAGTTCACATTTCAAAAAGATATTGCATGAATCCTTAAGGTGGATCCACTGGTTTTCCTTCAGTGTTTCATCAAATATCTGTATTTGCATTAATATTTTCCCGCTGCCACTCTACACACAGTCTCCTTTCCGCTAAATCAGAAAAACAAAACCAATCTCTTCATCTGTTTATTAAGTTTAATCTCTTCAATCTGTTTATATTGGAAAACAGAGAAAAAACCAATATAGATGTTTTGGGGCTGATACTGATATGAGAAGATATTTTTTCATTGTTGGTACTTGTATATAATAATTGGTACATGATTCCTAGGATTTTGTTGTTAAACCTATACAACAAAGAAATGTCAGAAAGATTTAACCATAAACCATGTTATAAATATCAGATATATAATACATGAATTAAGGAAATAAAGGCAGCTTTGTGTACAGTCTGGTGTGAACAATACATCTTTTATAACTTACCCTCTGTGGTCATTAATCATTATGAATGTAGCTGGTTTAATTGGCTCTATTGTACATGTTGCTCTGTACAGCTGAGGAAGTGCATTGTTCAGACACCTAACAAGCACATCCATGTTTCTTTATGGATTTGACCTTTTGTAAATTGCATTGCCTCCAATTATATAATGTTCCATTTGAATGAAATTTTAATCAGGCTACATTCAAAAACCCTCACTCGGTCTTTTTGGATCCTTCTCTCAGGTTCAGATGCATCGTCTACCCGTTCAAGCAGAAGCTCACCATCCCCACAGCCACCTTGATCATCGTGGTCATCTGGGTTCTGGCCGTGTCCATCATGTGTCCCTCTGGGGTGATGCTTCAAGTGACCAGGGAGCAGACCATCCGGGTGCTGCTGGGCTACGACAACAAGACCAGTCCCTTCTACTGGTGCAGAGAGAACTGGCCCAACCAGGAGATGAGGAAGATCTACACCACCGTCCTGTTTGCGAACATCTACCTCGCTCCTCTCTCCCTCATCGTGGTCATGTACGCCCGGATCGGCATCACGCTCTTCAAATCCGTGGTGACCTCGGAGGGGAAGCCGGGGCAACAACAACCGCCACACCGTGTCCAAGAAGAAGCAGCGGGTGATTAAGATGCTTCTGATCGTGGCTCTGCTCTTCATCCTCTCCTGGCTGCCCCTGTGGACCCTCATGATGCTGAGCGACTACGCCAGCCTGACCGAGCAGCAGTACAGGATCATCAACATTTACATCTACCCCTTCGCCCACTGGCTGGCCTTCTTCAACAGCAGCGTCAACCCCATCATCTACGGCTTCTTCAACGAGAACTTCCGCAGCGGGTTTCGAGCGGTGTTCAAGTTCAGCCTGTGCACGGCGGACGGACAGCTGAGGAAGACCTACTCCCACCGGCTGCAGGGCAACTCCGTGCTCCCGGCCAACAATGCACAATCCTCCCTGGAGCCTCTCTCGCTCAACAGCCTGGACAAAAGCAACTCCAGGCGGCTCAACAACATCAACGAGCAGGACTTGGTCATGGAGGATCTGGAGAAGGCGTCTTGCAGCAGTGGGGGGGTGACCGCTGTGTCCATTTGAGCAGACGTAGTTTGTCTTATAAGGTGAGAAGCAAAGTCCCCTGAGTGGACGTTGACTGCAGGTCTCCACTCAGAAGGTTTTAGAAACACAACGTTTACATGTAGCTTGTGCAAGGCTATTTTAATACGAGAAAAAAACATCTAACGTCTAATTATTTGAACCGTTCTGCACCACTTAGAGAATTAACACAGCAGCGCGACTTCAGTGTTTGTCCCTGAAATACAGACAAAACATTTATATCTGAAAGAAAACTCTGTAAAGGTTAATTTGAGGAACAAAATGTTCCCAACTTTCAAAGCTCCGGTTGTTCAGAACACGATCAGTGAGGAGGACTGGTGGACGCTGCATTGATAAGCTACTGTCGGGCTCTTTGAAAACTCGAATAAAAACTGTTTGTATAAATGTATAAAGATGCATCACACACACACACACGTATGTGCTGAGAGACGTGAGCAGAGCAGATCTCAAAAGTAAAGTAACTCCTCTAATATCTTCTATAGATTCATTTCCTTGTATATTCGCACAATTGATGGAACAAAAAAAAAGAAGAACATATTTTTAAACAAGGCTAAAAGTCAAAAGGGCTCAAACATCAAAACACAGCAAGAACTTTTATCGAAGAACAATGACTTTCAGCTTAAACTTTATTTCAAGAGATAAAACTTCAGTTGGATCAATCAACCAATCAAGTCTTTTGTTTTGGTGTTTTCATCTTTGTTGTTGTCTGATTCAGGGAGCAGCAGCCTCCGAACACAATGGAGCCTGATTATTTCCTCTTCATCACTTTAGTGTGACCTCGGGTTTATGTTTGCTGCTCCGTGGTTAGAAGAGGGGATTCTTTTGTTTTGATGATCAGTGAATAGGGACTAATCTGTCCCGCCAAGTTTTCAGTCCAGAGAGGAGCAGTTAACTAGAAATGAGAGTTATTAGAAGTTATTTCTACGAGTTCTTCAGCTACGTTAGACTCATCCACACCTGGGACCATGTGTTTGTGTTTTCTATCCATGGTGCAGAAAGGTGAAGATAACAAGTAAGACACAGCTCAGACTGGCTCAACTGGGATTCAACCAGTATCAGTCCTCTGAACTGAAAAACATCCTTTATTACAATGTTTGAGAAAAATGAAAAATCCTGAATCCAAACTTTGATCCGCAAAGACCTAAATAAATAAATAAACTAAAATCCTTTGAGCAGTTTCTAGGTACTCTTGATTAAAAAAACATAATATTTAATTATGAAACTGTTGCTTAGTAACCCAGAGTCAATTAGTTAAAACACTTGATTTTAAAACTGCAGGTACTTAATAATAGAACAGGCTCAGTCAGTATCAGCTTAGAAACCACATGGTTCTCACTCTATGGGTCAATTCTGCTGTGACACTTCTCATTAGGATGTTTCTGTCTTTTTGAATCAGGCCTCAGAGACACGGACAGGAGACAGTGATTGAATGTGAATCTTTTTATCCAGGCTTTTATTCTGAAATCTGCCCTGTAAACCCGTACATAAGGAGGTGTAACGATGCAGGAGTAAACTTTGTCTATTGGTGAAGATCTCATGAGCCTGATGTGAATGTGCCACATGGATCTCAGAAGATCTGTGTCTGTTCTCCTGTGTTTATCTCTCTGAACCGTCTAATGCAGTTCACTGGGACTGACCCAGGGTCTGCGTATCGTCTGCTGTAAATATGTTACTACCGAGTCTCAAGCTTAGATTACAAGTGATGATGTGAATCTTTGTGTCTGTGTAAGTATTTGGTAAATAATTCTGCCTTCTGTTCCGAGGAGTTTTACAAACTTTAAGTCTCTGCTGTTTGCAGAGTCTTAGTTTTTATGTTAAGGGCAAATGTAAAAAACGTGTTTTCAAAAGACGCAGGAAAAAAGAAAAACGTGTGCGACTTTATCGGCTAACCACACGTTGTTACCTTGACAGATGGAAGTGCTGCAACACTCTGGACCTGTATTAGTGTTTGATTCATATTTTGTTTGTGATCGATCTGCTTTGTTAGGAAGAGGCCTTATATTATATTATATAGTAAAATGTGTTTCACAGAATGAGGTCGGATTCACACAAACACATTCAAAGTGACAGGAAGCCACAGGGCGACGACTTCAGTGGGAAGCTGCCACGAAAAGAGCAAACAGACTCTGGGATGAAAGAATATAAAACATGTATATCAACACACAAACTGATTTCAGTCAGATTTAGTTTTGCTAAGTTATGATCAGATCTTTGATGTTTGCTAAACTGTGGGAGTGCTAAATAATTTGTCATGCATCATAAATGAACCACAAACCATCCAGTTGGAAGTTGACTGCTGCCACATGTTTGATGTACGGTTCATCACATATTCATCAACAGGAACATCCAGTAATACACAAAGGATTCTTTACAAAGTACCACAAAGTACCACAAAGTACCACAAAGTACCAACACTTCGCCAGACTACCTAGCATTTATTTTAAAAGTGGATGTTCTGGAAAATAAAGGCAGTGAAGCCTTTTTCTGCACCACTGGATATATTTCTGAAACCCATAATTTAAAAGATATCTCAATGTCAAAAAAAACGACAACAATCTGTGAAACAGGCCAGAAGGTAGATACCAGAAGATCAGTGATGCTTCATCGAGCTTCTCCCGTGTGATTAGACGCAGCAGAGCGAAACCGAGCGTGGAGAAACAGACACGTTATCGATCAGCAGCAGATGAAACCCATTGAAGCGTCTGTGGTCCAGCAGCAGATTGAATCAGCTCACAAGCCGAGTCTGAAAAGACGTCACAACCAGCAGTGGAGATGTGTCACCAGCAGGTTCATCATGACAAGGTGTCTCCAAAGTGTCAGTGGACACAGCTACACCTGGTTTGTAGAACCAAGTGGACTTCATATTTGTCGTTGCATAAAAACAATTCCCACTTTCCCTTTTCTGCTGACTGGTGCAGAGCTGCAGGCTGAGGTCACGTCCCCTCCAACGAGTCACAGCACAGTCGTTTGAATTTAAAGCCCCCACACGGATCACACAGTACCTTTCCAAGATGTTTAGAGTCCCCACACACAGCTCTTTTCTCCACACCCTTGTTCTTTGTGCTCAGAGCTCATTCTGATATGCAACGCTCCTACAATCCGCCAGCGAGGCCTCGACCTCCGCGGAGACGAGGGGTCGCGTCCCCAATTTGAGTGCAGCTCTGTGACGTGTTAACATTTTCAGCCGCGACTCAGATTTGATCCCTTTCTGCAGAGTTCACGTCCTCTGAATACCGCTGCTCACTCAGGCCTGGAGTGTCGTTGTCTATTATTCCGGCAGAATTTACCATCCTGTGAGTTTCTGGTTGACTGACCATCTGGAGACCTTGTTTTCATATCCAGTTATAATTGGATGTAATTCTCCTTCCTGCCTCCGAACACACTGAGTGCGTCTGTGAGGGTTGTGACGTCGGGCTCCCGAGCTGTGGGCTTAGCTCTGGGGTTTGATGGCATTTGAAATCTGCATCGCTTCTGAATATTACTTCTAATGAACGGGTAACGAGGCCCCTGACGAGAAGACGATTAAATCCCCTGGATCTGGACTTTTGTTTGGATCGGCACCAAATTACACACAATTATAAAAATCACTCGCACAATAAATACGCCTCGTATCTGGCATCAAGACCCATGAATTATGTCAAATTTGTTGTGTAGTATTTGTGTTATCCTGCAAATAAACAAACAGCCGACCGGATTAGATGGATAAATCTACCGTTAAGTGTAAAAATATCCGGTTATTTTACCAACTTCCTCTTTTCATCAAATATGTCAAACTGCATAATTCAGTCTTTTAGTCTCAAAGCAACATGATGCATCTTTTATTCTGTTGGTCTATCACGGAACACTGGACATTACCCATGATCCTTTGCTTCCTGAACCAGAAGAGCTGCTGCTGAACCAGAATCCAACAAAGTCTGTTCAGAAATCCGCATATTTTAAAAGTTTCGTGCTGAATATTGATGAAAAAACTTGGTTTTTATAACGTCTGAGTCTCTTGAACTGATCTCAGTTCAGCTCCACCCTCCGACCTGCAGCAGCTGATTGTGACAGTTGAAGCTGAGACTCTCACGCTGCTTCCAGCCCTCGACCTGAACTTCTGAACTGTCCTGCAGAGCCCGAGTCAGCTGCTCAGGACATCTTTCTGACAGCCCCCCCCAGGTAAATGTCAGAATGAGCCAATTTGAGAATACAAAAGGAAACTGTCTGGAAAATTCACAGCGAGCAGTCGACCTCCTGCTGCTGCTGTGTTGTTCTCGTGTCAATCAGGTCTGAGATGGTGAGTTATATCGGGCAGACGTTCAGGAGGAGGAGAGGGAGAGAAAGAGGAAACATTCTCCTCACTCGCAGTCACTCAACCATCAACTCTTTTTAATCGAGCTGCTGTGTCAGGTCAAAAAGTTGCATAGTGTTGTTGTAACGCTCAGGACTTGTGCGTCGGTGCTCGTCTAGTTTCAAAGGTTCAGGTCAGAGCTCTTCTCCCGACATCAGCATTTCCTTCAACACAACTTCTGAAGCAAAGAGTGATAAAAGTGACGATAAGCAAAGGTTCATGTTCATGAAAAGCTTCAGTCGTGTTCTTTCCATTCTCTCGACGACATCCACCACCTCAACTGAGATGTTTAGCACAAACCAGATCCTAGCTGTGACACTTCAGTATTGAATGTAATGCATTTGTACTTTTTGTGCCTGTGTGGTGATTTGTTTTTGGAAGTATGACTGACGTGCTGTGGACCTCCAGACTCTCGGTGCCTCTGTATCGTCTGCATGTGATTCGCTCGTGTACTCGCATGTCTGGTTTTGGTGTCGGCACCTAAATGTTCTTAAATGATGTGAAATAACAAGTTCAGAGATTTATTCGCTGGGACACAGATTACGATAGTTTTTTTTATAGAAGATAATGACGTTAGCGGTGTCCTATTTAATTGTGAAGGGCTATTCATCACATTAAATATAAATTACCTCTGTGATTGTCTGCAAAAAATACATCTGAAGGTTAATAGAGACGTTTCAACAAGAGGCTCGTTGATGCCACTGCTCCGTGGCTTTACAGGCATAAAGACTTTCCTGTGCACATGTCAAGTTATTCATTTTTACAGAAAGAAGGTTTGAGAGTTTAATTAGATTTTAAAATGATGAAAGCTGAGCCTCCTTTTTATTAAATCATTTTTCAAAAAGCTTTTGCACCAAACCTCTGATACACTTTGGAAAACAGATTTTGCCTAATGGAAATAATTGGTACATGAATTATAATATTATATTCATGTGATAGAGGCAACACAAAGCAGAAAGAAGCCTTCTGTAGAACATATTAATTTTAATATAATATGACAAATTATAAAAACATCCATAATTTTTAAGGGGCCAAAAAACTTTGCAATACAAACAAGATTTAATAACGTGAATTAGCTGTTTTTTCTCTACACATTCAGAACGTGGCCTTGCTGTGTTGCCTGATTAATAAAAATATATAAAATAAAAACCATAAAAAAAATCAATACAACGAGCAGAGAACATTTGGAGGAAACGTGACTTTAGCGATGAAATGTAGACGCGACCGTGACGTCAGCAACACACAGCGACGTGTTGTTATTCACATGTAATAAAATAAAAATTGTTTTTATGCTGGTGTTGCCATTTAGATTAATAATATAATAACTTAATCTCTGCCTTTTCAGCTTAATGTTTCCTGCAAACTGATTTAAAAACAGTTTAATAAACCAATTTCAATAAAAAATATAAATCGTAAACTAACCACACACAAGGTTTCTTCTCGCACGGTCACACAGTAATAATAAGAATAAGAATAAAGGTCAGCGCTCCGATAACAACAGTCCATCTTAATGTCAGTGAATAATTCACCTGGGTCACGTGGAGGAGGAATAAAACATAATGTGCCAGAGGAAACGCATTCAAGCCCAATCCTCTGTCGACCAAGTAGGAGGACGACCCTGGAAAAGGAGAATCTATTAATAGCTGGTGAATGAGCAGCTCTATAAAAATGTATATTCTTCATTGAAAAGTCCTTCGGCTCATTGTGCGGTGATGATGTGGATAGTGACGTGCTCCTTCCTTTCCTCAGAGTTACTTCTCTTGAGATCTGTGAACCACTGAGCTCCATCTTGTTTGTTTTGTACTAACACAGGGTTATTCTGAGACACTTTTCTGAATATTTTACGGATGAAAAAATATGCAAATTTGTCATTTGCCTCCACAGGGAGCAGAGGTAACAACGAGGCTGCATCGGATTCACCACACAGTCCAATAAGAAACATGATATCAACTCCAGTGTTCAACATGCACTGGGAATAACCTTTTCTTATTTAAATGAAGTGAAACCATAACACAGTCTTAAAGTAAATTGATATTTCTTATTAAAGCACAAACTGCCAAAACAGACCAGACGAGCAGAACAAGATTTACTGATTAATCTCTGCAGGAGCAAAACTGCCAAAACCAACCAATCCAGCTCCAGACGGCATTAAACAGGCCAACCTTACTTATGTAAAAAATAAATAAATAAATGTTCAAATAGAGAAGTGAATAAGTAAAGTAGCGAAATGTAGAGATACATAAATATTGAAATGTAGGAATAAAATAAAAGAATGAATGTAGAAATACATAAACATGTCAAAACCAGAGTTATAAGGCGACTCACAAAATAAAGTATCAGTGCAAAGTTATCAAATCTTAAATCTGATAATTCTCAGCAATGCAATTAAAAGAAAATACCAAAAAACACAATAAATCACGAAACTTTATTCAAGTCTTTTATTCATATATTTACTTATGGATTTCTGCATCCCTTTATGTATTTCATTGAGTGGATGACGATGCACTTTGGCAGTGTCGGTCCTCGTCCTGCACAGCCGGACCTGTAACTGAGGAATCTGTGGTTTCTGTTCTCTGACTTGCTAACTGCTCTATTCTCTGTGTAACTGCAAAGCTCGACTCTCGCCTTGTGTGTGTCTGCTCCGTGCACATTCAGTGACCAGAAGGAAAAGAGCCAGACTCTGATCAGTGCCACATTGAACCAGGTCTGACCCTCACAGACCTGCATCAAGGATCCTGGAGCATCCTGCTTGTAGATCTGGAGGATTCGATGGTGCATGGTGCTGAGGTATCTGAATCTCACAGCAGCAAACCACTTGATTCTTTTACATCAAAACTCTTTCATTGCAAGTTAAACTCACTGCTGGATGTGTTGAAGCTGAATGGTTTCTCTGTGCCAATTTGTTTGTGTGTATTTCTATGTTTCTGTTCCGAGGGGCCTTGACGCCAGATTCCAAAAGAGGCTTTCAGTCTTTGTGGAAGTCTTTCATTCCACTCGTCCTCTGAGGCTGGAACATTTATTCATGATGTTGCACAATTCTAATGTGAAATGGAACTCTGGCACCGCTGGGCATTGTGGGTATAAAAGTCACGCTCTGGCACATTCATCCACCAGCTGCTCCCTGACTCTCTGCTCACACTTCAAATATTCATGTGCTCACTAATTGAGTTTGTTTCTGTGCAGGAGCAGAGGCTGAGTGTCTCCTGGTCACTGAGTGTACACGTTCTGAAAAAGACCTTTTGTTTGGATATTGTGCAGAAAGTATCGACTCTAAAAGCTGTGGTTGTGTTTATGCTTTTTGAAAAACTGTCAAGTTCATTTCTGTCTGGATATTTCCATGTGCCCAAACTGTGAGGGGGGTGCATTTGTGTCATTGTGAAAAGCAAAATGTCCGAATGGTCATTAATAAAGATATGGGTCTTAACTCATTAACAATAAAGAACTAAAATCTCTCTGTGGCCAGTTATTGAATGAGAATTCCCCAAAAAACTAATCCACAAAATTCTGTGAAAAGCAGTTTCCCGATGAACCTTCGGCAGCTGATGAAATCTGCAGATGAATCTTTGTTAAGCTCCTGGAGCGTTTCCAGCGTTCTGCTCGGGGGGGATTTAAAGACATGTGTGCTACCTACTGCAAACCTGCCAATCACCAAGAAAGACTCTGACCTAAAAACTGTTCAGCTTATGAGTGTGTGCATACATTTCAGCTTCTACAATTTTATGGACCAGTGTGAAGCATTTATTGAAATATTATGTTTTCATTATGTTTTCATTAGTGGAAAAGCACCTGAAAATAGAATCGTTGGGCTTTAGAGATTAGAAAAAGGGACTGAGGGTCCAGCTGGTTGCAATCTTTAGCCTGGCCCCTAGAGGCCACTAAAACCTGCACACTGGTCACTTGATCCCATAAGAGGCATCAACTTGTGTATCACTTGGTTCATTAATCAAATACACTGTTTATAATTGACAATATGTTTTGTTAATAATCATGTAAACCTTCTTTGTCAATCGTCAGTCCATGCCCACAGTGCAGAGCCATGCTAGCAACTTCGCTAAGCTGTAGCGTGAAACCGTCTTCATGCTAACGTGCTCAAAACGATGATGCCAACATGCTGGGTGTAGCACCAGTGTAATTAGCCCGAAACACACGATAGATCTGGTGCTAACGAGGATTTCCTTTGACTGTTTGCTTATTTCAGTCTGGATCAAATACCCTGTTGCCATGGTGATAGACATTGAGTATTTGACACCTCCAGCGTTTAGATGTGAGCGTTTTAAATCACGAGGTGCTGACATCAATCTGAGTTTGTGTATCGTAGAGAAAGATGCAGAGATCTCACCGGGAGCAGGGAAGTGGAAACCAATTTGAATCTGTGTCGGTTAAACCGTCCGTCTGCGTTAGAGAGACTGAACTGTGACGGGGAACTCTCCGGGGCGTTTACTGGAGCACGATTAAAAAAATAAAAGAGATGAGGCAAACTGCAGAGGAAAGGATGCTGCTCAAATCAAAGAAATGAATATAATAAAGAGAGTTAACTAGGTTTAGAGGAACAAGAAGAATATATGAGATTGAATCACACAGTGGAGGTCGGTAAAGCCCCTTGACCAATAAACCCAACAAAGAAGAAGAAGAAGAAGAAGAAGAAGAAGAAGAAGAAGAAGAAGAAGAAGAAGAAGAAGAAGAAGAAGAAGAAGAAGAAAAGGAAACTACAGTTCTTACTAACTAGTTAATTGTAGAAAACAGAAATACAAAAGGCACAGCACACGTAGGCATGTGTGGCCAACACACATCAACACACCTGGTGTGTGTGTGTGTGGCCCCCATTAACATAGAAGGACACACACACAGTTCGTTGAGATAAAATACAGATTGAATTTTTTAAACTTTATGGCGACACAGCAGAAACAGTCAGGATTTATCCTCCGGTCATAAATGTCCAGACTCATTTCCTGGCTCTGCAGCTCGCAGCCACTTCTCCTGGTTGTTTTTCATTAGTATAGTTTTGTGCTCTGTGTGACTTCCAGCCTGAAAAGTCTAAACAACAACACTTTAATTAATAGACTTGATGACAACTCCGGCGGCTAAACGCACAACACAGCTTTGCATTTTCAAAAGGCAGCACAGCAACACACATCTAGATGCCAGATCTTTAGGCCGACATCGAGGAGGCTGTGACTTCAAATGGAAGCTGAGGAGTGTGAAGGGATTTCTGTTTGTTGCATCCACATCTCCACTTCAGTCTTTCTTGTTATGAGACCGAGGCACAGACGACCATCACAGCCACTGACTTCACGGGTCACAACACAGCTTCAGTGAGTGCGTCTGCACGGAGCCTCACAAAACAACTGCCAGGAGATATCTCAGACGGATTTGGCCAGTCAGCCGTTGTGGGGCTGCTGAGGAGGAGAGAAATCTGCTGCCTGGAGCCCAGCAGGTTCCCGGGGGAGGGATGTCGGGCCAGAGGGGCTCGTTGCTCTGGCAGATATTACTCAGCCAGAACCACCGACACTGCACTGAGATGCCACAACACACGGCTTCATGCACAGCTTCGAGTACAGAAATCATTATTGTACTCTGGCATCAGGGTTTCTGAAACGTTTTCTCTGCAGAGATAACAACACAAGGAATTGATTTAAAAAGAAAACCTGAGCTGGGATAAGAAAGCAAATATGTTCTTCTTTTCATAACTCGAATCTAAACAAACAACTCTCACAATTACCTGCAAGAAATTACCCACATCTGAACATCTGAGTCATTTTCTGCAAATTTCAAAGTTGAGTTAAAAATTGTGGCTCCTTTAACACAATGCTTACAAAATCTGATTGTTTGCAGCCGAAAAATTTCGGACAGTGGAAAACTGACTAATTGAAAGTAAGTATTGCAGGATACAGTTCTGCTGTGAACTCCATTTGAAGCCCGGCTGGGATTCGCCTCACCGCAGGAAACGATTGTTTGATCGGCGAATCGAATCAGGATGTGTGACCAGAGCGTTGAGCCATTTAGCCGCTGCCTCATCCCTCTGAACCCGTGAAGAGATAAACTGAGCTCCAGTTTGCCCTGGTTATAGAACCAGTGGTCCCCTTCAGGCGTTCAGGCAGCACGAGTGTTAGCACTGGAATCCCACAGACCTTCTGAAGACCCCAGCAGCAGATTCACCATCATCCCAACTCAGAGACCAGTGGGCTTCCTCAGTGCTCGTAGGAAAGGAGACAGATTTCCAGTTGGTCTCGATACTAGAGCCCCACAGAAAGCTTCTTCACCATTTGCATAATATCTGAAAGGGGCTTTGACCTTTGTTATTCAAATGTTAGCATTTACATTCAATAAATACTATAAACAGCAATGGGGGGGTTTAACGTTTCATATTCAAGTCTGAAAATTACAACACAAAGCTTTGCCTCCCCTGGACTGAAGTACACTTAAACGCAGGCAACGCACAGAGACGCACAATTAAAGAGGAGGGCAGCGATGCTTCAGAGGAAAACACTGAAATTAACATTTCATGGAACTGGGAGAGCGCGCGTGTTTCCATTCTGCTGCATCTAACCAGTTTAAACAGGTTCTACATGTGAATATATAGACTCAGCAGGAGAGGGACAAGGTATAATGTCTGGAATCAGGGCTGAATCAGAGCTCAGCGTCTTGGTTGTTGTCCCCAGAGGATGATTCATCGTCACATGACACTTAGGGTACAAGAGACCGCTCCACATCACTAATGTATCAAGAGGTTTATATATTCTGGTGTCTTCGGTTCGGTTGAGTTGTTGAGCTCAAACAAAACTCATTGACTTCATGGATCCACAACACGTGATGTGTGAAATGATCAGTGTCGTGCAGGACACTGTTACCTGAACCCTGAAGCTCCATCACTCTCAGCTGCCGTATCTGAGAGGCTGTGAGAACAATCAAGGGTTCAATCTGAACAATCTGCTTCTATATATATGAATATTAATGATCTATTATCGTTATTCTGTCCATCACAGCACGGCTAACCTCTGGAGCGGTCACCTGCTGATTGGTGGGCCTGCCACGATGCATTATGGGTCCAAACAACAAAAGCAAAAGCAATTCTCAGATAATCTCTCACCTGTGAAGGACATCGCCTCTCGGAGGGATTTATTGAGAACACAACAACAGCACTGGGAAGGTCGCGTGTTCACTTTGAAACTGGCCTCGGCTCCTCACACAGATTTTATATAAAGACGGACGAGGTGACAGGTCCAACAAGTGAAGCTGAATCATCATGATCGCCCCCTGTAGGCCATCAACAGCCCACCTCCTCCATGTTAGCAGATGGGACATGGACCAAACCAAAAAGTCAAAGAACATCTTAAATAACTCTGCTCACAGATAGATTCTGATGTTTTAGGTCGTTCTTACTACACTGATGTTTGTTCAAGTGTTTCTGATCAAATTGGAGTTAATTAGTTGAGACTTGAGACTTCATGATTGACTGACGTGACTCCTGATTGGTCGGGCACGTGTCCCGTTCACGCTAACGCAGCTTCGCGATCACTGCTGCACAGACTCGGCATCAGAAGCTCAAGATGACAGCAGCAGTCTCCACACAGAGGGAGGTGAAGAAACATCCCTCATGGGAAAGATTCCAACAAGATGAAAACTCCCTGTGGAGACTCAGCTCCATGTGACTGTGGTTGCATCACATCCTCTCTGCAGATGTGTCTTTCCTCATCTGAAAGACTTTCCCACAGAACTGCTGCTCTCTGGGTGTTTTTTTGCATCATTCTGAATAAACCCTGACCTGATCAAACCGTCCCACAGGAACGATCCCTCCAGCGTCACCGAGCTCCTGACCTGGAATCATTAGGAGTCGTTTTGCAGTGAGCTGCTGCCACACGGTCGGTAACTGGATAACTGCACCAATAAGCATTGGCTCAGGGGTTGATAATAAAGTGCTCGGCGAGTGCACATTATCAATTCACCTCGTTGATTGTCACAAGGAGCCGCTCTGAACTGCTGCGACCAGCTGTGACGGTGAAAACCAATTTCACAGCAGAGAAATGAGATGTTTTCCTCTCTTATTTCTTATTTATATTTTTTTATTGTATCCTCTGTGTGGTATTTTCATTTTAGAGCAAGAGTTACTGATTAAACGTTCAGATTTTGTAATATTGCTTTAACTCAAAACCCTGTGCTCACACCCTGAGACTTCCTTCCCTCCCTCGTTCTGTTGACACTGTTCATTTAAAATACAGGAGAAACAGGGCGACGTCTATTTTGTTCACGTTGAGATCTTCTGCTTGAAAGTGTGGTTTGTCCGGGGAGCAGGTGTAATAATAAAGTTTAGGGACCGTCACAAACATAAAGCTAACACCCTCAGAACAAGGGCAGGACAATTTGGCTTGTCATCACTACACCTGGCTTTCTATTGGTCGAGGAATCCAGACAAACTTGACGAACACTAAAAAGCAGATTCTCGGAAGTCAAGAGCCGAGGAGAAATCTGTGATCGGATGTTTGACGTAGAGAAGAGCTGAAGCTCAGGGAATCCAAGCACAAGCAGAGTCTGTTAGAGTGCAAGCTCCGGGCTAGAGTGAAAGCATTAAAAGATCTGAACGTTTAAACCAGTAAATCGGCTGTGGCTGAGGGGTAGAGTGGTTGTCCTCCAACCTGAAGGTCGGCGGTTCGATCCCCAGTCTGAACCATCTGCATGCCGAAGTGTCCTTGGGCAAGATGCTGAACCCTGAATTGCCCCCCTTAGAATAACAAAGTGCTGGGATAGATGCACTGTATGAATGTGTGTGTGAATGTGAAACTGTAATGTAAAGCACTTTGAGTCATCAAGACTAGAAAAGCGCTATATAAATGCAAATCCATTTACCATTTAAATCCTGTAAAACCACTTCCTAAAATCAGGTGGAGACGTCAGTGAATCTGTACTTTTCCAGTTGTAACTTGATTCAGCAGAGAAGAGAATTAGAGACGGTGAAACTACTTCAAACTTAAATAAGATTCATTCTCAACCCAGACATGCACCAGGGGTTTCTCCTGCTGCTGTGATGAGTTTATAATCTCAGCTCAGTCAGGATGATGTATCACACGACCATGTAGAAGAGTATCTGCAGTGAGAGGTAATTAGCTCCGGTTGGTCCAGATGTTCTCCTCACTAGAACCTGTGGAGCAGATGCATGTGTATCATGAAGCTCCAGAGCCGGTGACCCGTCGTCTTCTCGCCTTCGCTGCATAAATCTTCTCTCTTCTGTTTGTCAGGTTTTCTTTCTCCTCTGTGCATTTTGCATTTGTATTCATCCCCAGCCTCAGTCCCCCCCCGCCCTCCTTATTGAATTCCCTGCTATGAGTGTGATGAATTATAAAAGGATTGCTCTCCTAATAGATGCCATTCTGAATATAATCGATTTGCAGCTACTTAGCAACGACCTCAGGAGGAGTAAAACAACACCAGACCCACTTACTGGAGCGGCTGCGGATTTTTACAACAAATGTTAATAGTTTGAGAGACCGAGCCCGATCGCCCCGAGTCATCAAGTAACCGCCTTCCTTAAAACTGTTGCAATATTAATGACATTTTTGTCGTGTTTCATGTTTCATTTCATAATTCTGCATTAGCGACAGCCTGTTAAGGAAAATACAGTCTGTTAATGATCAAACCTCTTCCAGCAGAAACACACAAACCAAACCTACAACTCACTGGAAGTTACACAACTAACTAACCCTCCTATCCACAGAACTTTTCATCAGATTTACTTAGGCTTCCTTCAGATTCATTTTCACTTGAATCACAAAGAACTAAGAAGAGCAGAGGCTGTAGAATGAAGGCATCAGAATGTCCTCAGAGCAGAGATGAGATCTCAAGAAAGACTATAAGGAAATTTAAATGAGGAAGCTACACACTTTGTGGGAAGAGACCTTTGACGACCAGAATCTGAAAAGTTCATCCTCGAGTCAGAGAGATGCTCTGATGTCTACAGAGCGAGAAGAAGACAGACAAAAACAGTTCGCCACGATTTCCATCACATAATAACAAAACCCGAGAGTAAACCTCTTCTCTCTCTCAATGTTTGTAGAGTGAACTCGTCATGTGGATTAGTAGAAACAAATCAACAGGATCCAGAGCAGCAGCAGAATCCGGTTTTCACCTGTACAGTGACATTAAAACAGGATTGTAAACGAATGTGTCTCCACAAGCAGCCACGGACCGAACTGAGACAAAACCCCCGGAGAGACAAACACAACCAGACAGATAAAATGAGACGGATGCAAAATGAGATGAAATGAAGAAGAACTCCAAATCCGCTGCTGTAATGTGAGGAATCTGCACCCAGCTTCACCACAGACCCAAGTCACCAGGCCGGTTTAGAACAGACGCTCTAGAACCTGCACAGACACGAGCATCAGTCCCGGTGACAGACGTCACAGAAGCCTCATCGTGCAGGAGCAGAGTTCTTCTCCTCCTGATGTCAGTGTCAACACAGTGACAACCACTGACAGCGAGTGCTCTAGTTCCAAATGACGTCTGAATACATTTCACACTGAACAAACCTTCAGTCGAGTTCGGAGTCACCGATGTTTCTCTCAAGCTACTCTACATCTATTCAGACCTCATGGAACGATCTGTCTTTAGTCGACTTCTGGAGCTGCAGAGGAACCGGATCAGGTCAGAGGAGCGAACACACAACTCGTCAGTCTGAGAACACACACATCACAACTTGTGGACTGACACGTGTCTGTACAAAGCGCCTGATGAGGGGAGACTGCAGCACTGACAAGCCGTCAGGTTAACGAGCTGATCTAGGGCCAGTGGGAGGACGAGCATGAAACAAGAACCAGAGGGTAACGGTTCTGTGGAAGTTCAGAGAAGGTTCAATCAGAGGGAAAAAAGTAAAAGATGTCTCAATATACATATCTACTCAGATAAAATAAATATTAATAAATGTACATATACATCATATATAATCATAATAATGAGCCATGAACCAGAAGCTGAACTAGTGATGAACCTGGGTCAGTGAAGGCATCTCCTCCATGTTGGACACATGAATTAACCCTCAGGTGTTAACTCAGTCTCATCAGTCATGAACCAGGTCAACTAGACTAACAGCTGACCTGAGTTAGCATCACACACTCACATGCTAACAAGCTACACAAACTAATCAGCTCAACACAGGCACTAAATGATCTTTAACTAAAAACCAGCATCAACTTCCTGTTAAGAAAAATTACATCTGTTAACTGAACAGGTGTTTCTTCTTCTTCTTCTTCTTCTTCTTCTTCTTCTTCTTCTTCTTCTTCTTCTTCTTCTTCTTCTTCTTCTTCTTCTTCTGAACTTTTATTTCGTTGAAGGACGTTATATCCAGGGCCTTGAAACTAAAATCTGTATTCATAAGATGCTCATTTGTATAAAAAAAAATTGGCAAATATAGTTGTCTGATACATGTAAAGAGGCATAAAGTACAACATCTCTCTCTTAATTTGTAAAAAGTCACATAAAGTACAAGTGAGTAAAATTGTCAACTCTTTAACTGGAACAACTGATACGATTCTTAATCCTTCTGCGTTTGTTACTTACGAGTTACAGTTTCTCCGAGTCTCCTTCAATCAAACGATGAATTCATAAATAATAAGAGCTTTTCCTCAGAGAAGTTCATTTCGACTCTCGCTGCAGATCCTGGTTCAAACAGAAGAAGCACGTCTGAGGAACCGTGTTGTTTCCACAGCGGGTGAGAGCAGCCTCACAACACACATCGATCAGTGGCACGGCTCCCTGCAGCTTGTCTAATAAGGCAGATTAAAGAGGAGCGGGGAGCGGCGAGGCAGAATTAATAAACTCAGTGAATAAACACCAGCAGTGGTGTGGAGTCAGAGCAGCCACGCACACTGACTCCTCAGCAACACAGCTGATACTCCAGAACATAGACTGGGTCCTTCAGGCCCCGCGGAGCTGGGAATGGAACCAGAGAGAGAAATGGAACCAGAGAAAAATGGTTGTTTCCAAACAGGATAATGTTGATTTACCTTTGTTTTCAAGGTTAAAGAAGCTTTTTCACATCTCTTTTATTTCCAACCAAAACAAGTCAGATATAAACCAGGACTTCAGAATCTCACCAAGTGATTTCTCCCTCTGTTGTTGAGGAGAAAAGACGGATTCGTTTGGACGAGGGTCCTGGAGACGGTTTGTAGAAATAAAGATGACCTGCAGACTAACAACATCAAGACCCGATGTGTTGAATCATCAAAATCATCATCAGGCCTAGGGTCTCTTCACACTCAACGCTCGTCAGATTGAGTCACAGAGTCTGAAAGTCAACAAACCGTGACGGAGACTGTGTGCGACCATTCCTGTAACTTTCACACACAGACCATTTAACAATCATCACACAGTCCCTTGTGTTACTTTAACGCACAACATCATGCAACACTGTGACGCCTGAGGAGAGACTCCACATCAGGATCATTCACAGAGTCGAGACTACAAATATAAACATAGCTAAAGAAAAGAAAGAAAGAAAAAGTGAAATTGAATCACAGTAGTTCGAACTACACATACATGCTGGATGAATAATCAGAGACAGCAAATTTATCATGAGACACAACTTGTTTTTATGGCATTCAAGCATTTTGCAATAAAGCTAGTTTATCTTTGGAGGATATGCTCTTGATTTAATTAACTACTGTCAAAAACTATTACTACCTTCAAAGGAAAGTTAGAATCTTTATGTTGTTTTTGTCCCAGATCAGTTTTTAAGGTCTTGAAATGTCCTTTGATCGTCTTTTAAGAGATTGGATGAATTGAGGTGAAGATAAATAATGAGCAGGAAACAACTCCACAAACACATGGTCGGATTATCACCCAACTCTGTGTGAACATTACATCTTCAGAAGATTAACTCTTGTTGCTGATTGGTTGGCGGCAGTGGAGCATTGTTTTCTTGTTGTAACAGATCCACAGGTTTATGCTGGATCCTGCCTGCATGCTTTCCAGGGACTGGGTCATGTTGATGGATGATGGAGAGAAGCAAAGTGTCCTGATGCCGTTTGGTTTCAAATCCTGAAGATAAACTGTGGCTCTCATGATTTGGACGGATGCTCATCTGTACATAATTCTCCTCCTGCTCCTGTTCGGCTCTGTCTCTCCGGAGGGAGGGAGGGAGGGAGGGAGGCTGAGAGAGAACTGGCAGGTTATCGTTATTTAGTTTAAATGGGACAGCATCCCCCGACAAATCCTCCATCGAGTGTGTGTCTACAAACACAGTGAAATGTAGGAACACTAGATCCAAACCAGCAACCCACAGTGGAAGCAGAGTGGACAATCCAGGTCACAGAGGATCTGAAGGAGCCGAGAGTCACAGACAATCAAGTAGAGGAGAAAAAGTAGAGGAGACAAGGTAGAGGACAAAAAGTAGAGGAGAAAAAGTAGAGGAGAAAACGTAGAGGACACAAAGTAGAGGAGACAAAGTAGAGGAGAAAAAGTAGAGGAGACAAGGTAGAGGAGACAAAGTAGAGGAGACAAGGTAGAGGAGACAAAGTAGAGGGGACAAGGTAGAGGACACAAAGTAGAGGGGACAAGGTAGAGGTGTGATGGGAGGATCACAGATTAAATCCATGGGCTGGGAGACGGTTTCTTTAGTGCGGTGAGGCAGAGAGAGCTGGAAACCTTTTAAATGTTTGGATGGTCAAAGTTCTGTGAGTTTAAAATAAGTTCAGGAGAGTAAACACATAAAAAAGAGTAAACTGTCAATTTGTTTAGACGCAGTACAAACCCCTGGTCTCTGCTGCTTCAGGAGACAAAGAAGAAAACAGTCAAAAGTGCACAAATCACCAGAGTTTCACCTCAGTTCAAACCATCGCATGTCGTCCCAGTCGATCATCAGGAACATCTGTGACAAACTGGTTCAGATGAACTTTCACGATCGAAGACACGTCATGCAGAGGCTCACTGGGACTGAACCAGTCCCACAGCAGCCGGCCACTGGGACGGATTCCTGCTTCGACTCAACAGGCGGCAAACTCTGTCTAAAGAAACAGTCGATGATTCCACCCGACTGGACACAGAGCCGCCACGTCGATGAAATATGAAATCAGCCATAAAGGCTTTATTTTCTTTGTGAGGAGACGGCTCCTGTGTCGTGTTGCTGGTTTCAGATATTAATTTATGGATATTCATAAAAAGCTGTAACATGTATTTAGATCTGTCAGGACAGACTGGATGTGTGGTGAGTTGAGGATGGGAGAGGGCTCAGAGTCTGTCTGGCAAATAAACCCTCTTCTGAAAATCCTTCAATCCAAGTCAGCAGGAAGTCTCTGTGCAGTTCATCCCTGTGTTGCTCTCTGCTGTCGGATCTATAGTGTGTTTTTATGAGTCTGCTTTCATTGTGTATTTTCTCTCCTCTTCTCTTTACTCTACTGGTTTTGTGTCTCTGTGTGTCGGACCCTGTGATAAGAATGGATCATGATATTTCTAGTGGTGTATGAATATAAATTGGCTGAAATTAGAATCACTCCTGTAAAGTGTGAGCTCTTCAAACCAGCACTTGATGGGAGTAAATGTGTTTCCTTCTCGTCACTGGTGAGGAGTCGTTGTTCCTCACAAGTTCTGTGATGGTTCACAGCCCTGAACTCCAGCACCAGTAGATAAGTCAGGTGTGGTTCTGCAGCAGGTGGATCTACAGACTTATGTTCTGAGCCCTGGGATCTGTCGGTCGAGGAGGATCAGAAACACGTCAAGAAGCCAGGAAGTCAAACCTCAGCTCACGTCACGGTTCTGCTGAGTCGCTGGAAGCCGCCACCCGAGTGCAGAGCAAGGCTCCGGTTTGTCAGCTCGCAGGATGAAAGCTCATCAGTCACGCACGGCGGCTTCTGGCTCCGAGCGGCGTGAGCAGCACAATGAGCCCGATCTGAACCGTGGCTCTGACGTCAGCCTGCTGCTCCTCGTGTTCAGCTCCTCAGGAACCACAGGAGCAGGAGCAGGAGCAGGAGCAGGAGCAGGAGCAGGAGCAGGAGCAGGAGCAGGAGCAGGAGCAGGAGCAGGAGCAGGAGCAGGAGCAGGAGCAGGAGCAGGAGCAGGAGCAGGAGCATCATGGAACCTGAACGGATTGAGGCTCAGTTTATCTCGGTCAAGCTGCCGTCAGACCAATTAACGTCCACGTGGCTCTAATGAGACTGGAGCTCGTCTGTCACTTCCTGGTTTCCTCACGGAGACTGTGTGGAGACTCCGGTTGTGTAGGCGCTGTCTCCTGAAATCTCCCAGAAGGAGTCCGAGGCTCACATGAGCTGAAGCCTGCAGCCGAGGGACTTTCTCTGAGACGTTATCATTATCTGTGGAGAAGTTGCTGCTCCTGCTGCTGCTCTCGTCTCCTCGCTGAAGAGAAGCCCTGAGCGGGAATCAGAATCATCTCTGGAACAAAGTCGGCTTATGGCACAAATATCTGGGATTTTTCTTTCCCCTCACAATCTTCTCCCTTAGGAATTCATTTTCCATCTAATCCCATTGAACTGAGAGAAAAGACACCGCAGCAATAAAAAGGAAGAATTAAATGTCAGTGGCAGCTAATCTGGATCCTTAGTGAGGTTAGAGAAGCAAACCAGACTAATCCAGTATGAATTATTGTTGTAGATATCAGATGTACTGGTTTTATACCAGTTTCTATACCACCACTGGGATTTTGTCAGTTCTGTCACAATCAGCAGAATCCATCCATGTCAGGGTTTTGTAGATTTTCTCACTGGATGTGTTTTAACTTTGTGTTTGTTGTGAGACTTCGTGGATTTTTGTCATTCATCAGTTTTTCTCACCACTTGATGGACTTTCCAAAAGGAAGTGTTGTTGATGTGTTGCTGAGGGGAAGGGGAAGCTTGTAAATCCTCCTCTTCATCGTCACCATCTCCAGGGGACATGGAGGTGACACATCCAGCCCCGGTGCTCGATTCCCTCCCTGGTGTTCGATGCCGGACCACAGCCGCACGCCTCTGTTTGACCTCTTAATGCCAGCGAGTGGATGATTAAGAAAGAAATAAGAGACGTTATCGAAGTGATTATTTAAATGTTGCTTCTCTTTGAAGAGGCTGCAGGGATTCACTCCCACAAAAACCAGAGTGTCTTAACATGAAGAATCACTGACGTAACCTCGTGTCCCCGACTCTCCTCCTCATCCATCTGCCTCTCCTCCATCCTGACGAGTGCATTCTACTCTGTCTTATTGTGTTTCCTATATTGTGATGTATATTTGTACAGGGGTTTAACTCGTGCTATAATTAGTGTCATTGTTGTGTGCGACTGTGTGAGCAGCTGCATTTTCATTCACTGCAGTTTTAAGTGGAACAGGAAGAACAGCTCTGAATCCATAAGGCCTGTAAATAACATTTAACAATGTGCGTGTGAGCCACAGAGAATCAAACCGTGCGTCACAGTCCAGATGCTAATAAACATGACTGAAGCTGTTAAGAGGGAAATGTGATTATATCAGAAAAAACTAATTTATTGCAATCATGTGTAATATCTCAGGTTTCATTATTGTAATTAAATAACTTAACTACACACGTAGAACCCACTGTTTGGATTATTACTAATCGATACGGCATCAAGACTGAGGCAGGAGGAAAACAGCAGCAGCTAAACAGATCACACACGACTTCCACTGTAATAACATGGTGCTAAAGTGGATTAGAGACAATATCTACAAAACTAAACTGAAACTCATTACAGCTCAAAGGTCAGTCCACTTACATTCATAACAGATTTCACACACTCATAGATACAAATACCTGAAATAAACCTGAGAAAGTGCAGAAAATTCTCCTTGTTGTTGATTAAACATCATTTTTTCCTCCTCCCATCTGGTTCCATGTAAATCCATCCTGTGGTATTTTGTGTAATCAGAAACAAACCCACAGACAAGCAGACGAGGTGAAAACATAACCTCCTTGGTGGAAGTAATACTGAAAACAATTGTTCAGATGGTCTCTGTTTATTTTGTGGACTTTGTGTAATAACTTATCAACAACAAACAGGGTTCGACTCTCAGCTCCTCCCCCTGGAGCTGTGATTTGAGATATGAGTGTTTCCTACAGACGGAGACACGTGGGGACGGGATGAGGGACGTCTTCTACCCGTGATGTGTCCTGGACGTCCTTCACTCAGCCGACGACCTCTGACCTGCTTCAGCTTCACAATAACACAAAACGCTGTGTGTGAAGTACTGTCATTGTGAAGCTCCACACATGAATTCACTCAGCTCCTCCTCCCGCTCCGTCTCGTCACGACAGACACACACTCAGACTGAAAACCACATCATCAGAGACATGCAAACACAAGTGGTCACTTCCAGGACACTTCCAGGACACTTCCAGGACACTTCCAGGACACTTCCAGGACACTTCCAGGACACCACACATTGTGCACTGGCGTGATTTGGTTTGATGTCCAATCAGCAGCGATGTGTATAAATGGTTGTTAAAGTTCTCTACAGATGTGGCAGCTGCAGATGTTGGAAGCAGCTGTTCCCTTTAAATATAAAGTATTTAAACTTGTATCTTTTCACTAAAAACCACCAAATTTATTTCTGTTTTAACACAAATCTGCTCCAGACTTTATACACAAACAGACAAAACCCGTCTACACAGCCTCATGTCTCCTTGGAGGCTTCAGAACTGAACCTCACAGACGCTGCAGATGAAATCAGACAAACAGAACTCTGGGTAGTTGATCATATCTTTTATTGCTATGTGCTCCCCATTACAACAAACAGTATCAGTAGTGTACACTTCGATCTACACAAATACATGGAAAAGCAGATAGAGCAGAGAGTGTGTGACGGTCAG
>JBAMIH010000304.1:0-29572 GCA_038501795.1 Pseudopleuronectes americanus
TGGAGAGAAGCAGAGGAATGTTTCCTTTGGAGATCAGCATAGGAAACATCAGGAACAAAGGATTCCTTTGGAGATAAGCATAGGACACATAATAATCAAATAGGCAACAAAGGATTTGTTTCCTTTGGAGAGAAGCAGAGGAATGTTTCCTTTGGAGTTCAGCATAGGAAACATCAGGAACAAAGGATTCCTTTGGAGATAAGAATAGGACACATAGGAAACACATAGGCAACAATGGAATTTTTTCCTTTGGAGAGAAGCAGAGGAATGTTTCCTTTGGAGATCAGCATAGGAAACATCGGGAACAAAGGATTCCTTTGGAGATAAGCATAGGACACATAGGAATGACAACGGCAACAAAGGATTTTTTTCCTTTAGAGAGAAGCAGAGGAATGTTTCCTTTGGCGATCAGCATAGGAAACATCAGGAACAAAGGATTCCTTTGGAGATAAGCATAGGACACTCTTTTCTATCACTCTGTGTTGCTCCTCTCTTTTTTATCACTTTGTGTTGTTCCTCTCTTTTCTATCACTCTGGCTGTTGCTCCTCTCTTTTCTATCACTCTATCTGTTGCTCCTCTCTTTTCTATCACTCTGTGTTGTTCCTCTCTTTTCTATCACTCTGTGTTGTTCCTCTCTTTTCTATCAGTCTTTGTTGCTCCTCTCTTTTCTATCACTGTGTCGCTCCTCTCTTTTCTATCACTCTGTGTTGTTCCTCTCATTTCTATCACTCTGTGTTGCTCCTCTCTTTTCTATCACTCTGTGTCGCTCCTCTCTTTTCTATCACTCTGTGTTGCTCCTCTCTTTTCTATCACTCTGTGTCGCTCCTCTCTTTTGTATCACTCTGTGTCGCTCCTCTCTTTTCTATCACTCTGTGTTGCTCCTCTCTTTTCTATCACTCTGTTTTGCTCCTCTCTTTCCCTCACTGTTTAAAGGCTTATGCCTTTGTTCCCTCACTGTTTAAAGGCTGCTGCCTTTGTGGCCTCACTGTTTAAAGGCTGCTGCCTTTGTGGCATGGAGCTCCAACCTTAGAATCTGTTGTTTAGTGAAAGATTCTGTTGCATCTCCCAGTTGTTGTGGTCCGTGGTGCAGTGGGTCTGTGGTGCAGTGGTCTGTGGTGCAGTTGGTCTGTGGTTCAGTGGTCTGTGGTGCAGTGGTCTGTGGTGCAGTGGTCGTTGGTGCAGTGGGTCTGTGGTTCAGTGGTCTGTTGTGCAGTTGGTCTGTGGTTCAGTGGTCTGTGGTGCAGTAGTATATGGTGCAGTGGTCTGTGGTTCAGTGGTCTGTGGTGCAGTTGGCTGCAGGTCGAGCCTCTGTGCGTTCACATGGAAGTCTCTTACATGGAACTTGGGCGAGAGCTGCCTGCAGGACGTCACTCACTGGGTTTTCTGTCCCTCTGTGTTGCTTCTCTCTTTTCTATAACTCTGTGTTGTTCCACTCTTTTCTATCACTCTGTGTTGTGCCTCTCTTTTCTATCACTCTGTGTTGTTCCTCTCTTTTCTATCACTCTGTGTTGCTCCTCTCTTTTCTATCACTCTGTGTCGTCCTCTCTTTTCTATCACTCTGTGTTGTTCCACTCTTTTCTATCACTGTCTGTTGTTCCTCTATTTTCTATCACTCTGAGTTGCTCCCCTCTTTTCTATCACTGTATGTTGTTACTCTCTTTTCTGTCACTGTCTGTTGTTCCTCTCTTTTCTATCACTCTGTGTTCCTCCTCTCTTTTCTATCACTCTGTGTTGTGCCTCTCTTTTCTAAAACTCTGTCTGTTGCTCCTCTCTTTTCTATCACTCTGTGTTGTTCCTCTCTTTTCTATCACTCTGTGTTGTTCCTCTCTTTTCTATCACTCTGTGTTGTTCCTCTCTTTTCTATCACTCTGTGTTGCTCCTCTCTTTTCTATCACTCTGTGTTGCTCCTCTCTTTTCTATCACTCTGTGTTGTTCCTCTCTTTTCTATCACTCTGTGTTGTTCCTCTCTTTTCTATCACTCTGTGTTGCTCCTCTCTTTTCTAACACTCTGTGTTGTTCCTCTCTTTTCTATCACTCTGTGTCGCTCCTCTCTTTTCTATCACTCTGTGTCGCTCCTCTCTTTTCCATCATTCTGTGTCGCTCCTCTCTTTTCTATCACTCTGTGTTGTTCCTCTCTTTTCAATCACTCTGTCTGTTGCTCCTCTCTTTTCTATCACTCTATCTGTTGCTCCTCTCTTTTCTATAACTCTGTGTTGTTCCTCTCTTTTCTATCACTCTGTGTTCCTCCTCTCATTTCTATCACTCTGTGTTGTGCCTCTCTTTTCTATCACTCTGTGTTGTTCCTCTCTTTTCTATCACTCTGTCTGTTGCTCCTCTCTTTTCTATCACTCTGTGTTGTTACTCTCTTTTCTATCACTCTGTCTGTTGCTCCTCTCTTTTCTATCACTCTATCTGTTGTTCCTCTCTTTTCTATCACTCTGTGTTGTTCCTCTCTTTTCTATCACTCTGTGTTGCTCCTCTCTTTTCTATCACTGTCTGTTGTTCCTCTCTTTTCTGTCACTGTCTGTTGTTCCTCTCTTTTCTATCACTCTGTGTTCCTCCTCTCTTTTCTATCACTCTGTGTTGTGCCTCTCTTTTCTATCACTCTGTGTTGTTCCTCTCTTTTCTATCACTCTGTGTTGCTCCTCTCTTTTCTATCACTCTGTCTGTTGTTCCTCTCTTTTCTATCACTCTGTGTCGCTCCTCTCTTTTCTATCACTGTCTGTTGCTCCTCTCTTTTCTATCACTCTGTGTTGTTCCTCTCTTTTCTATCACTCTGTGTTGTTACTCTCTTTTCTATCACTCTGTGTTGCTCCTCTCTTTTCTATCACTCTGTGTTGTTCCTCTCTTTTCTATCACTCTGTGTTGCTCCTCTCTTTTCTAACACTCTGTGTTGTTCCTCTCTTTTCTATCACTCTGTGTTGCTCCTCTCTTTTCTATAACTCTGTGTTGTTCCTCTCTTTTCTATCACTCTGTGTTCCTCCTCTCATTTCTATCACTCTGTGTTGTGCCTCTCTTTTCTATCACTCTGTGTTGTTCCTCTCTTTTCTATCACTCTGTCTGTTGCTCCTCTCTTTTCTATCACTCTGTCTGTTGCTCCTCTCATTTCTATCACTCTGTGTTGTTCCTCTCTTTTCTATCACTCTGTGTTGCTCCTCTCTTTTTTATCACTTTGTGTTGTTCCTCTCTTTTCTATCACTCTGTCTGTTGCTCCTCTCTTTTCTATCACTCTATCTGTTGTTCCTCTCTTTTCTATCACTCTGTGTTGTTCCTCTCTTTTCTATCACTCTGTGTTGCTCCTCTCTTTTCTATCACTGTCTGTTGTTCCTCTCTTTTCTGTCACTGTCTGTTGTTCCTCTCTTTTCTATCACTCTGTGTTCCTCCTCTCTTTTCTATCACTCTGTGTTGTGCCTCTCTTTTCTATCACTCTGTGTTGTTCCTCTCTTTTCTATCACTCTGTGTTGCTCCTCTCTTTTCTATCACTCTGTCTGTTGCTCCTCTCTTTTCTATCACTCTGTGTCGCTCCTCTCTTTTCTATCACTGTCTGTTGCTCCTCTCTTTTCTATCACTCTGTGTTGTTCCTCTCTTTTCTATCACTCTGTGTTGCTCCTCTCTTTTTTATCACTTTGTGTTGTTCCTCTCTTTTCAATCACTCTGTCTGTTACTCCTCTATTTTCTATCACTCTATCTGTTGCTCCTCTCTTTTCTATAACTCTGTGTTGCTCCCCTCTTTTCTATCACTCTATCTGTTGCTCCTCTCTTTTCTATCACTCTGTGTTGTTCCTCTCTTTTCTATCACTCTGTGTTGTTCCTCTCTTTTCTATCACTCTGTGTTGTTACTCTCTTTTCTATCACTCTGTGTTGCTCCTCTCTTTTCTATCAGTCTGTGTTGCTCCCCTATTTTGTATCACTGTCTGTTGTTCCTCTATTTTCTATCACTCTGTGTTGCTCCCCTCTTTTCTATCACTGTCTGTTGTTCCTCTCTTTTCTATCACTCTGTGTTCCTCCTCTCTTTTCTAACACTCTGTGTTGTGCCTCTCTTTTCTATAACTCTGTGTTGTTCCTCTCTTTTCTATCACTCTGTGTTGCTCCTCTCTTTTCTATCACTCTGTCTGTTGCTCCTCTCTTTTCTATCACTCTGTGTTGTTCCTCTCTTTTCTATCACTCTGTGTTGTTCCTCTCTTTTCTATCACTCTGTGTTGCTCCCCTCTTTTCTATCACTGTCTGTTGTTCCTCTCTTTTCTATCACTCTGTCTGTTGCTCCTCTCTTTTCTATCACTCTGTGTTGTTCCTCTCTTTTCTATCACTGTCTGTTGTTCCTCTCTTTTCTATCACTCTGTGTTGCTCCTCTATTTTCTATCACTCTGTGTTGTTCCTCTCGTTTCTATCACTCTGTCTTGCTCCTCTCTTTTCTAACACTCTGTGTCGTTCCTCTCTTTTCTATCACTCTGTGTCTTTCCTCTCTTTTCTATCACTCTGTGTTGCTCCTCTCTTTTCTATCACTCTGTGTTGTTCCTCTCTTTTCTATCAGTCTGTGTTGTTCCTCTCTTTTCCTTCACTCTGTGTTGTTCCTCTCTTTTCTATCTCCCTGTGTTGCTCCTCTCTTTTCTATCACTCTGTGTTGCTCCTCTCTTTTCTATCACTCTGTTTTGCTCCTCTCTTTCCCTCACTGTTTAAAGGCTGCTGCTTTTGTGGCCTCACTGTTTAAAGGCTGATGCCTTTGTTCCCTCACTCTTTAAAGGCTGATGCCTTTGTTCCCTCACTGTTTAAAGGCTGATGCCTTTGTTCCTTCACTGTTTAAAGGCTGATGCCTTTGTGGCCTCACTGTTTAAAGGCTGATGCCTTTGTTCCTTCACTGTTTAAAGGCTGATGCCTTTGTGGCCTCACTGTTTAAAGGCTGCTGCCTTTGTTCCCTCACTGTTTAAAGGCTGATGCCCTTGTGGCATGGAGCTCCAACCTTAGAATCCGTTGTTTAGTGAAAGACTCTGTTGCATCTCCCAGTTGTTGTGGTCCGTGGTGCAGTGGGTCTGTGGTGCAGTGGGTCTGTGGTGCAGTGGTCTGTGGTGCAGTTGGTCTGTGTTTCAGTGGTCTGTGGTGCAGTGGTCTGTGGTGCAGTGGTCGTTGGTGCAGTGGGTCTGTGGTTCAGTGGTCTGTTGTGCAGTTGGTCTGTGGTTCAGTGGTCTGTGGTGCAGTAGTATATGGTGCAGTGGTCTGTGGTTCAGTGGTCTGTGGTGCAGTTGGCTGCAGGTCAAGCCTGTGTTGTTCCTCTCTTTTCTATCACTCTGTGTTGTTCCACTCTTTTTTATCTCTCTGTGTTGCTTCTCTCTTTTCTATCACTCCGTGTTGTTCCTCTCTTTTCTATCACTCTGTGATGTTCCTCTCTTTTCTATCAGTCTGGGATGTTCCTCTCTTTTCTATCAGTCTGTGTTGTTCCTCTCTTTTCTATCACTCTGTGTTGTTCCTCTCTTTTCTATCAGTCTGTTTTGTTCCTCTATTTTCTATCACTCTGTGTTGCTCCCCTCTTTTCTATCACTGTCTGTTGTTCCTCTCTTTTCTATCAGTCTGTGTTGTTCCTCTCTTTTCTATCACTCTGGGATGTTCCTCTCTTTTCTATCACTCTGTGTTGTTCCTCTCTTTTCTATCACTCTGTGTTGCTCCCCTCTTTTCTATCACTGTCTGTTGTCCCTCTCTTTTCTATCACTGTCTGTTGTTCCTCTCTTTTCTATCACTCTGTGTTGCTCCTCTCTTTTCTATCACTCTGTGTTGCTCCCCTCTTTTCTATCACTGTCTGTTGTTCCTCTCTTTTCTATCACTCTGTCTGTTGTTCCTCTCTTTTCTATCACTCTGTCTTTTGCTCCTCTCTTTTTTACCACTCTGTGTTGCTTCTCTCTTTTCTATCTCTCTGTGTTGTTCATCTCTTTTCTATCACTCTGTGATGTTCCTTTCTATCAGTCTGGGATGTTCCTCTCTTTTCTATCAGTCTGTGTTGTTCCTCTCTTTTCTATCACTCTGTTTTGCTCCTCTCTTTTCTATCACTCTGTGTTGCTCAACCTCTTTTCTATCACTGTCTGTTGTTCTCTCTTTTCTATCACTCTGTGATGTTCCTCTCTTTTCTATCAGTCTGGGATGTTCCTCTCTTTTCTATCAGTCTGTGTTGTTCCTCTCTTTTCTATCACTGTCTGTTGTTCCTCTCTTTTCTATCACTCTGTGTTGCTCCTCTATTTTCTATCACTCTGTGTTGTTCCTCTCGTTTCTATCACTCTGTCTGTTGCTCCTCTATTTTCTATCACTCTGTCTTGCTCCTCTCTTTTCTAACACTCTGTGTCGTTCCTCTCTTTTCTATCACTCTGTGTCTTTCCTCTCTTTTCTATCACTCTGTGTTGCTCCTCTCTTTTCTATCACTCTGTGTTGTTCCTCTCTTTTCTATCAGTCTGTGTTGTTCCTCTCTTTTCCTTTTCTCTGTGTTGTTCCTCTCTTTTCTATTTACCTGTGTTGCTCCTCTCTTTTCTATCACTCTGTGTTGCTCCTCTCTTTTCTATCACTCTGTTTTGCTCCTCTCTTTCCCTCACTGTTTAAAGGCTGATGCCTTTGTGGCCTCACTGTTTAAAGGCTGATGCCTTTGTTCCCTCACTCTTTAAAGGCTGATGCCTTTGTTCCCTCACTGTTTAAAGGCTGATGCCTTTGTTCCTTCACTGTTTAAAGGCTGATGCCTTTGTTCCCTCACTGTTTAAAGGCTGATGCCTTTGTGGCCTCACTGTTTAAAGGCTGCTGCCTTTGTTCCCTCACTGTTTAAAGGCTGATGCCTTTGTTCCCTCACTGTTTAAAGGCTGATGCCTTTGTGGCCTCACTGTTTAAAGGCTGATGCCTTTGTTCCTTCACTGTTTAAAGGCTGATGCCTTTGTGGCCTCACTGTTTAAAGGCTGCTGCCTTTGTTCCCTCACTGTTTAAAGGCTGATGCCCTTGTGGCATGGAGCTCCAACCTTAGAATCCGTTGTTTATTGAAAGACTCTGTTGCATCTCCCAGTTGTTGTGGTCCGTGGTGCAGTGGGTCTGTGGTGCAGTGGGTCTGTGGTGCAGTGGTCTGTGGTGCAGTTGGTCTGTGTTTCAGTGGTCTGTGGTGCAGTGGTCTGTGGTGCAGTGGTCGTTGGTGCAGTGGGTCTGTGGTTCAGTGGTCTGTTGTGCAGTTGGTCTGTGGTTCAGTGGTCTGTGGTGCAGTAGTATATGGTGCAGTGGTCTGTGGTTCAGTGGTCTGTGGTTCAGTGGTCTGTGGTGCAGTTGGCTGCAGGTCGAGCCTGTGTTGTTCCTCTCTTTTCTATCACTCTGTGTTGTTCCTCTCTTTTCTATCACTCTGTGTTGTTCCTCTCTTTTCTATCACTCTGTGTTGCTCCTCTCTTTTCTATCACTCTGTGTTGTTCCTCTCTTTTCTATCACTCTGTGTTGTTCCTCTCTTTTCTATCACTCTGTGTTGCTCCTCTCTTTTCTATCACTCTGTCTGTTGCTCCTCTCTTTTCTATCACTCTGTGTCGTCCCTCTCTTTTCTATCACTCTGTGTTGTTCTTCTCTTTTCTATCACTCTGTGTTGCTCCTCTCTTTTCTATCACTCTGTCTGTTGCTCCTCTCTTTTCTATCACTCTGTGTTGTTCCTCTCTTTTCTATCACTCTGTCTGTTGCTCCTCTCCTTTCTATCACTCTGTGTTGTTTCTTGGAGATAAGCATAGGACACATAGGAAACACATAGGCAACAAAGGAATTTTTTCCTTTGGAGAGAAGCAGAGGAATGTTTCCTTTGGAGATCAGCATAGGAAACATCAGGAACAAAGGACTCCTTTGGAGATAAGCATAGGATATATAGGAATCATATAGGCAATAAAGGAATGTTTTCCTTTGGAGAGAAGCAGAGGAATGTTTCCTTTGGAGATCAGCATAGGAAACGTCAGGAACAAAGGATTCCTTTGCAGATAAGAATAGGACACATCTGAAACACATAGGCAACATTGGAATTTTTTCCTTTGGAGAGAAGCAGAGGAATGTTTCCCTTGTAGATCCGCATAGGAAACCATAAGGAACAAAGGATATCTTTGGAGGTAAACATAGGACACATAGGCAACAAAGAAATATTTTCCTTTGGAGAGAAGCAGTGGAATGTTTCCTTTGGAGATCAGCATAGGAAACATCAGGAACAAAGGATTCCTTTGGAGATAAGCATAGGAAACATAGGAATCACATAGGCAACAAAAGAATGTTTTTCCTTTGGAGAGAAGCAGAGGAATGTTTCCTTTGGAGATCAGCATAGGAAACATCAGGAACAAAGGATTCCTTTGGAGATAAGCATAGGACACATAGGAATCACATAGACAACAAAGGATTTTTTTCCTTTCGAGAGAAGCAGAGCAATGTTTCCTTTGGAGATCAGCATAGGAAACATCAGGAACAAAGGACTCCTTTGGAGATAAGCATAGGATACATAGGAATCATATAGGCAATAAAGGAATGTTTTCCTTTGGAGAGAAGCAGAGGAATGTTTCCTTTGGAGATCAGCATAGGAAACGTCAGGAACAAAGGATTCCTTTGCAGATAAGAATAGGACACATCTGAAACACATAGGCAACATTGGAATTGTTTCCTTTGGAGAGAAGCAGAGGAATGTTTCCCTTGTAGATCCGCATAGGAAACCATAAGGAACAAAGGATATCTTTGCAGGTAAACATAGGACACATAGGAAAACACATAGGCAACAAAGGAATTTTTTCCTTTGGAGAGAAGCAGAGGAATGTTTCCTTTGGAGATCAGCATAGGAAACATCAGGAACAAAGGATTCCTTTGGAGATAAGCATAGGACACATAGGAATCACATAGGCAACAAAGGAATGTTTTTCCTTTGGAGAGAAGCAGAGGAATGTTTCCTTTGGAGATCAGCATAGGAAACATCAGGAACAAAGGATTCCTTTGGAGATAAGCATAGGACACATAGGAATCACATAGGCAACAAAGGAATTTTTTCCTTTGGAGAGAAGCAGAGGAATGTTTCCTTTGGAGATCAGCATAGGAAACATCAGGAACAAAGGATTCCTTTGGAGATAAGCATAGGACACATAGGAAACACATAGGCAACAAAGGAATTTTTTTCCTTTGGAGAGAAGCAGAGGAATGTTTCCTTTGGAGATCAGCATAGGAAACATCAGGAACAAAGGATTCCTTTGGAGATAAGCATAGGACACATAGGAATCACATAGGCAACAAAGGAATTTTTTTCCTTTGGAGAGAAGCAGAGGAATGTTTCCTTTGGAGATCAGCATAGGAAACATCAGGAACAAAGGATTCCTTTGGAGATAAGCATAGGACACATAGGAAATCACATAGGCAACAAAGGAATTTTTTCCTTTGGAGAGAAGCAGAGGAATGTTTCCTTTGGAGATCAGCATAGGAAACATCAGGAACAAAGGATTCCTTTGGAGATAAGCATAGGACACATAGGAAACACATAGGCAACAAAGGAATTTTTTTCCTTTGGAGAGAAGCAGAGGAATGTTTCCTTTGGAGATCAGCATAGGAAACATCAGGAACAAAGGATTCCTTTGGAGATAAGCATAGGACACATAGGAAACACATAGGCAACAAAGGAATGTTTTTCCTTTGGAGAGAAGCAGAGGAATGTTTCCTTTGGAGATCAGCATAGGAAACATCAGGAACAAAGGATTCCTTTGGAGATAAGCATAGGACACATAGGAAACACATAGGCAACAAAGGAATTTTTTCCTTTGGAGAGAAGCAGAGGAATGTTTCCTTTGGAGATCAGCATAGGAAACATCAGGAACAAAGGATTCCTTTGGAGATAAGCATAGGACACATAGGAACACATAGGCAACAAAGGAATTTTTCCTTTGGAGAGAAGCAGAGGAATGTTTCCTTTGGAGATCAGCATAGGAAACATCAGGAACAAAGGATTCCTTTGGAGATAAGCATAGGACACATAGGAAACACATAGGCAACAAAGGAATTTTTCCTTTGGAGAGAAGCAGAGGAATGTTTCCTTTGGAGATCAGCATAGGAAACATCAGGAACAAAGGATTCCTTTGGAGATAAGCATAGGACACATAGGAAACACATAGGCAACAAAGGAATTTTTTCCTTTGGAGAGAAGCAGAGGAATGTTTCCTTTGGAGATCAGCATAGGAAACATCAGGAACAAAGGATTCCTTTGGAGATAAGCATAGGACACATAGGAAACACATAGGCAACAAAGGAATTTTTTCCTTTGGAGAGAAGCAGAGGAATGTTTCCTTTGGAGATCAGCATAGGAAACATCAGGAACAAAGGATTCCTTTGGAGATAAGCATAGGACACATAGGAATCACATAGGCAACAAAGGAATGTTTTTCCTTTGGAGAGAAGCAGAGGAATGTTTCCTTTGGAGATCAGCATAGGAAACATCAGGAACAAAGGATTCCTTTGGAGATAAGCATAGGACACATAGGAAACACATAGGCAACAAAGGAATTTTTTCCTTTGGAGAGAAGCAGAGGAATGTTTCCTTTGGAGATCAGCATAGGAAACATCAGGAACAAAGGATTCCTTTGGAGATAAGCATAGGACACATAGGAAACACATAGGCAACAAAGGAATTTTTTCCTTTGGAGAGAAGCAGAGGAATGTTTCCTTTGGAGATCAGCATAGGAAACATCAGGAACAAAGGATTCCTTTGGAGATAAGCATAGGACACATAGGAATCACATAGGCAACAAAGGAATGTTTTTCCTTTGGAGAGAAGCAGAGGAATGTTTCCTTTGGAGATCAGCATAGGAAACATCAGGAACAAAGGATTCCTTTGGAGATAAGCATAGGACACATAGGAAACACATAGGCAACAAAGGAATTTTTTCCTTTGGAGAGAAGCAGAGGAATGTTTCCTTTGGAGATCAGCATAGGAAACATCAGGAACAAAGGATTCCTTTGGAGATAAGCATAGGACACATAGGAAACACATAGGCAACAAAGGAATTTTTTCCTTTGGAGAGAAGCAGAGGAATGTTTCCTTTGGAGATCAGCATAGGAAACATCAGGAACAAAGGATTCCTTTGGAGATAAGCATAGGACACATAGGAAACACATAGGCAACAAAGGAATTTTTTCCTTTGGAGAGAAGCAGAGGAATGTTTCCTTTGGAGATCAGCATAGGAAACATCAGGAACAAAGGATTCCTTTGGAGATAAGCATAGGACACATAGGAAACACATAGGCAACAAAGGAATGTTTTTCCTTTGGAGAGAAGCAGAGGAATGTTTCCTTTGGAGATCAGCATAGGAAACATCAGGAACAAAGGATTCCTTTGGAGATAAGCATAGGACACATAGGAAACACATAGGCAACAAAGGAATTTTTCCTTTGGAGAGAAGCAGAGGAATGTTTCCTTTGGAGATCAGCATAGGAAACATCAGGAACAAAGGATTCCTTTGGAGATAAGCATAGGACACATAGGAAACACATAGGCAACAAAGGAATGTTTTCCTTTGGAGAGAAGCAGAGGAATGTTTCCTTTGGAGATCAGCATAGGAAACATCAGGAACAAAGGATTCCTTTGGAGATAAGCATAGGACACATAGGAAACACATAGGCAACAAAGGAATTTTTTCCTTTGGAGAGAAGCAGAGGAATGTTTCCTTTGGAGATCAGCATAGGAAACATCAGGAACAAAGGATTCCTTTGGAGATAAGCATAGGACACATAGGAAACACATAGGCAACAAAGGAATTTTTCCTTTGGAGAGAAGCAGAGGAATGTTTCCTTTGGAGATCAGCATAGGAAACATCAGGAACAAAGGATTCCTTTGGAGATAAGCATAGGACACATAGGAAACACATAGGCAACAAAGGAATGTTTTTCCTTTGGAGAGAAGCAGAGGAATGTTTCCTTTGGAGATCAGCATAGGAAACATCAGGAACAAAGGATTCCTTTGGAGATAAGCATAGGACACATAGGAAACACATAGGCAACAAAGGAATTTTTTCCTTTGGAGAGAAGCAGAGGAATGTTTCCTTTGGAGATCAGCATAGGAAACATCAGGAACAAAGGATTCCTTTGGAGATAAGCATAGGACACATAGGAATCACATAGGCAACAAAGGAATGTTTTTCCTTTGGAGAGAAGCAGAGGAATGTTTCCTTTGGAGATCAGCATAGGAAACATCAGGAACAAAGGATTCCTTTGGAGATAAGCATAGGACACATAGGAAACACATAGGCAACAAAGGAATTTTTTCCTTTGGAGAGAAGCAGAGGAATGTTTCCTTTGGAGATCAGCATAGGAAACATCAGGAACAAAGGATTCCTTTGGAGATAAGCATAGGACACATAGGAAACACATAGGCAACAAAGGAATTTTTTCCTTTGGAGAGAAGCAGAGGAATGTTTCCTTTGGAGATCAGCATAGGAAACATCAGGAACAAAGGATTCCTTTGGAGATAAGCATAGGACACATAGGAAACACATAGGCAACAAAGGAATTTTTTCCTTTGGAGAGAAGCAGAGGAATGTTTCCTTTGGAGATCAGCATAGGAAACATCAGGAACAAAGGATTCCTTTGGAGATAAGCATAGGACACATAGGAATCACATAGGCAACAAAGGAATTTTTTCCTTTGAGAGAAGCAGAGGAATGTTTCCTTTGGAGATCAGCATAGGAAACATCAGGAACAAAGGATTCCTTTGGAGATAAGCATAGGACACATAGGAATCACATAGGCAACAAAGGAATTTTTTTCCTTTGGAGAGAAGCAGAGGAATGTTTCCTTTGGAGATCAGCATAGGAAACATCAGGAACAAAGGATTCCTTTGGAGATAAGCATAGGACACATAGGAAACACATAGGACAACAAAGGAATTTTTTCCTTTGGAGAGAAGCAGAGGAATGTTTCCTTTGGAGATCAGCATAGGAAACATCAGGAACAAAGGATTCCTTTGGAGATAAGCATAGGACACATAGGAATCACATAGGCAACAAAGGAATGTTTTCCTTTGGAGAGAAGCAGAGGAATGTTTCCTTTGGAGATCAGCATAGGAAACATCAGGAACAAAGGATTCCTTTGGAGATAAGCATAGGACACATAGGAAACACATAGGCAACAAAGGAATTTTTCCTTTGGAGAGAAGCAGAGGAATGTTTCCTTTGGAGATCAGCATAGGACACATCAGGAACAAAGGATTCCTTTGGAGATAAGCATAGGACACATAGGAATCACATAGGCAACAAAGGAATTTTTTCCTTTGGAGAGAAGCAGAGGAATGTTTCCTTTGGAGATCAGCACAGGAAACATCAGGAACAAAGGATTCCTTTGGAGATTTGCGTAGGACACATAGGAATCACATAGGCAACAAAGGATTTTTTTCCTTTGGAGAGAAGCAGAGGAATGTTTCCTTTGAGAATAAATATACACATACAATTATAGTGTATACCCACATATCTAATGCATGTATTTAAATAATGTACATCTTTATCAGAAGGTGTAGTAGTTTGAAAATTGTATATGCAATGAAGAAACACAAGAAACAGATACAGCAATATATGTGTAGGACATTGACTTAAAATGATTTTACAACCTTAAGTATGCTAAGGGTAGATTTAAGATGTCTGTGTGTGTCTGTGTGTCTGTGTCTGTGTGTGTGTGTGTCTGTGTGTGTGTGTCTGTGTCTGTGTCTGTGTCTGTGTCGTGTGTGTGTGTGTGTGTCTGTGTATGTGTGTGTGTCGGGGGCGGGACAGTTAGAGGGGGGATGGGTTGTTGGTGAGAGGGGGGGCGGGGCGGTGAGAGGGGGGGGGGTGGTGGGGCACTCAAAACAGCTAAATTTGAGCAGGGCTGTTTTAGACAGGGTAAAAAGGTGCTGTTTTGTTTGCAGTTCACCACAATGCATAAGCTTTTTACTCTGGAACTAAGTCTGTTCTCAGGTCCTCTGGTAGAGTGTTCCAGCGGCTTTTTGTTGTGATTTAAGACTTCCTTATAGCCTGAATTTATTTGAAAAAAAAACCACAAAGCTGTATCATCATATTCTCTCATAATAAAGTCTGTTTTTAAATGTATAAATTAGTGAAAGGGGATTGACCCATTAAAGAAACTGATGACAAGGGGAAACAATTGAATGATTCAAATAAGCTGCAAGTACAAAGCAGCACAATAGGTTTGTTTCAAATCAGATGCTGTCACAGATGTTGCTGCAGTAAATTTAAAACCTCACAGTAAAAATAACATTAAAATAGTTAAGTCTCTTACAATGTATTAGCTATTCCATTTGAATGATTATTATGGGGTGTTGGTGGTAAATCCTGTAATAAAGTAATTTGAACCTTTACAGAGTTACTCAGGCATTAGTTATTAATTTGTAACTTTATATGTATATTTTATTCAGTTTTACAGCACCATTCTCAGTCAGTTCAGTGGATTCAGTCATTCATCGTAGATGCGTGTTCATACTGAAGATTGTAAATGTACTGATGATCATCATCACTCAATTCTATATAAAGAACCGAGAACTGTTTACAGCATCTGCATTCACTCTCTTACTGTCGTGGATAAAATTGTCCCTGTGGTTCACAACATTTTAACATTCAACAATCTCTAACAAAGGATAACGTAATACTTTGGTAGTTACTGAGACCTTATTGTAATGACAGTGAATTTCCCTGCTATTTACAAAATCATTATTCAACAGGAGACTGTGAAGCTAATTCAAGGAAATAATGCATGCTTGAAACACAGAGTGAAGGGCATTTTCCTGTCACTCTCATGTTGTCCTCTATCATAAGGAAACTACCTGCAATTTACCAAAAGCTACACGTCACACAGGCAGTAGAAAGGTATCAAGTGACATTTCCTGGTTCCTACCTTGTTTTCATTTAGTATTAGGGTGTATATTTATATGTTTCATTCAAACAAGTTTCTTGAACATGTTTCTGATGTTTTAGCAATACTTTACAGACCATGAGAAAGAAACTAATGCTCTTATGCTCTTTCTATTCAATTGAATACAATTTTAATTTTGTAGTGACCAATCATAATATGCATTATCTCAAGGTGCTTTTCATATACGGTCAAGACCTTAAAAACTTTAGAGAAACCCAACAGTTTCCACAATGAGCAAACACTTTGGTGACTTTAGAGAGAAAATGGGGAGGAGAGGGGAGAGAAGAGAATTAAAAAATGGTTGGTCACATGGCGGAGCGAGACACACTCGCTTCTGACTAACTAAATAAGCTGACAGAGACGAATTATGGCTGAAGAAGTATATACAAATTTTAATTAACAATGAACCCAAATTCTAAAAACCAATTTTACACTTTAGTTAAAAATCTATTGATCCAATAAGCTGAGTTGCTCTAAAAAGGTGGCTGGGAAATTTCCAATCTGATTGGTTTTTCTTAATACTTCTTTTTCCTGGAATGCAACCAACCAGTCTCTTTGAAGATCCATTGCAGTGACGGACATTCTTTGGTATTAATGAATTTTCCAGGAAGTCAAGAGCAACAATTTACCCAGAGTTATTTCTCTGTACCTTTTGAACAGTGAGACTCAGATCAATTCCTTTAAACAGTTCATTAAATAGTCCCACAACCACATGGACTGAAACAATCATGGGGGCTTACTCCTTAAAATATGAATCTGCAGTCTCTGTATCCCTTAAATGGAAAGGGGCTTCCTTCAAGGAAGAAAGACTCAAAATTCTAAGGCCTGCCAGGGTGAGGAGAGCAGGTTAATCAGAGATTTCATTGAGTTCATTCTGGTCTGGCTGGAAAAACCTTCCGTTACCAGGAAGGTGAGTGCAGTTATCATCAAGAAACATGCAGTTGCATAAGACCAAGCAATTAGCATTTTTACTCATATGGGCAGAGCCAGTTCTCCACCAGGCACAATAAATACAGGTGAGGCTGTCCCAGTCAACATCATTGCTTGGACGGGATCTTCCAAAACCATGCTCCACTTCCAACTCCGCAACATATTGTGTGAGTACACATCTGACCGACAACTAGAAGAGTAACTACTCATACTTTTCATACTTTCTGATCGAGTCAACATTTTGTCAAAAGCATTTCCCATTGAAATGAATAGATGAATGTTCTTTTAAAACTAAAACTACTGTATTCTGCTTTTCGATCTATTGTACAGTTTACGTGTTGTGTTTTTTGTGTGTGTCTGTTATGAGTTTATAATGGTGGTCTATGGGGGCAGGTTATGAAGTTTCTTGGCAACTAGCTTGCTACCAGTTGGATGTAAGCTGACTTCCCTTCTTGACCTACTGCTTTTATGGGAAGAAAACTTTTTCATCCATGTGCTTTTTGTTGTGCCAGGGTTGTAATTGTGTGTTTGGCAAAAATGATTGGTGTGTTGCATTTTTTCTATTGTTTGTCTGGGAGCAGATTTTAAATTTTTTTTATGATCCAAACTAATTATCTTGGAGATTTTAAGTTAATCATTTTGTAACATTGTGTTTTTTTCTGATACATTTTGATAATTTGTTTCTTTTCCAGTGCTGGCAACAATATGTTTGTTCCAGACAACAGGTAAACAGACTAAGTTCTATCAATGAATTCATTTTCTTTATGTGCCTTGGACACATTTCAATTTGGACGTTCATATCTGTTATTTCAACAGTCTCCATAGAGACAGTCATCACCTGTGACAGTGGCATTAATGTCCAACGCTTGAGCTGTGGTAAGAATTTTCTATATTTTTGTGTCCACAATCAATATTACACTTGTTCTTGGAGGCCATAATAAACTGACTCATCTATTGTCCAGGAATTGAAACATATCAGATGTTGCAAAGTAACTAAGTGTCTATTACGAATGTCACTAACCCCCAATTTTTTATTTGTTTAATGCATATGTCATCATGATAATAAAACATCTTATAATCTCATAAATATAACTTTACATGTTCTAAATGTTTTAACAAAATCTTGAGAGACCATTTGTTTATTTAAATAGTTCATAGGTGACTATATTTTTATGACAGATACCGGAGTGGTCCGTGTGGACGCAGCCCTGTACGGACGTTCAAACCAGGAGACCTGCAGTGCGGGCCGACCTCCACAACAACTTGTCGATACAAGTTGTTCTCAAAAGGGCACTGTGAATGTCTTGAAGAATAGGTACTCATTTCATTTACAACTGAATTTTCCTGTCAAGAAAAATATATTTATTTGTTCATCCTTACAAATGACTAAGTTTAAATCAATAATAGCAGCATAACTTGGCTGTCCTATATCAAAGGCTCCTCAAAAATGCATCCTTCCATTCATAAGCAATGCAGGTTCCATCAATAGCTGCCCCGTGGATACCACTTGCTGTGCATTTGGTCTCATTGTTTGCTGGCACCACTATCACTTTGAAAAACGAGTCTTCATCAATGCACTATGAATTCTAGGATATGTTGGGCAGGAAAGGATCCACCCGCCTGAGCAGTATCCGTCGCCTCACACTTTCCTGTGTTTTTGCGTTGTGCTAAAAACATGCTCTTCTCCTAAAGGTGTGATGGCAAGAAGGTGTGTGAGATAAACACAAATTTCGTCCGTACCTCTGATCCCTGCCCTGGAATCTACAAATATCTGGAGACCAACTACACCTGTGTCCCAGCAAGTCAGTCACACACCTAACCAATCACAACTCAAAGCTGTAAATACGTTTGGAAGTGTGATGTCTAATGGGATTTGTGTTACTTTAACAGTTCGTGTTGTTGCATGTGAGGGGTCCTCGGCACGTTTGTTCTGTGGTGAGATTAAAACCAGTTTTCTCCATTTATGATTGTCAATGGATGAGCTATATCGAAATTACTTGCACTACTTATTTCTTCTCTACTTTCTTTGTGTCAGATGTAGGGCAGGTGATATTTGTGATAGGAGCTGACTACGGACGCCATGACCAGACTACCTGCTCCTACAAACGGCCTGAATCTCAATTTAGAAATGTTGACTGCTCCGGGCCCACTAGCAAGGTTGCTGACAGGTACAGTTGTTCAGCTTTTACTAAACACAGTATCATCATTCGCAGATGGAGTGGCTTTGATAACAGATATGAAAATGCATCACCTCCAAAACACATCTGTTCCTCTGCATCCACAGCTGTAATGGGAAAAATAGTTGTACTGTCCATGCAAGCAACCAAGTGTTTGGAGACACATGTGGAGGCACTTACAAGTACCTGGGGTTGGCTTACGTGTGTGAATGTAAGTCACTGTGTGTCCGGAGAAAATCTGTAATACAACATTTGCAAAGGAAAAGGAGTTAATAGCTAAATGATTTTTCTTAATTGAATATTTTTTTTCTTTTGCAGATCCTGAGTAGACTCCTGACATGTAAACATGCTGAAATTACATCACAATAAACATTTGCAGAATAAAATAAATGTATCACCGTCTGTGTGTGATCATGGGAAGATAATCTGCTGCTCATTTATACAAGTATGTTTTTCTACAGCTGCATTGTCCATAATCCAACACACGCTGGGCTACAGATACAGCTAATGTAGCACATACAGCTGGTCAGGGGCAGAATGAGTCATCAGAAATGTTCACCAGCATACCTCATGTTAGAGTCTGGTCATTTTATGCAAACAGTGAGCGCCAGAACAAGTGGGCTACAATGTGATTCCCCAGCTACACTGTCAGGGGGTAGAACCATTAGAGACGAGACATCCAGCTCACCAGCAGTGGCAACTCTTAAAACAACAATGTTAATGTATTCTGTATGAGCACAAATTGTGTTATTTTATGCGCTACCTCTGAGTTGTGAATAAGGGAGCTGCTCTCACTCACTGCACTTTATCCTAATCTCCAGTAGAGGGTGTTTGTGTGTCACAGAGAAATCACCGTCTCACAGATACTGTTTAAGTAGCCTCTCTGTGTATTGTAGTTCCCTCAGTTACCACCAGGGGGCTTAATGGAATTGAAAATGGTTGCATTTTGTTCGCAGTTCAGTGACCTCTTGACTGCACATCCGCGTTGTACTCTGGAACTAAGTATATTCTCAGGTTCTCTGGTAGGGTGTTCCAGCGGCTAGTTTTGCTGTGATTTAAGACTTCCTTATTGCCTGGATTTATTTATTTTTTAAAACACAAAGCTGTGTCATCATATTCTCTCATGTTTTTAAATGTGTACGTTAGTCAAAGGAGATTGTCCCACAAAAGAAACAGATGACAAGGGGAAAACATTGAATAATTCAAATAAGGTGCAAGTACAAAGCAGCACAATAGGTGTGTTTCAAATCAGATGCTGTCACAGATGTTGCTGAAGTAAATTGAAAACCTCACAGTCAAAATAACATTAAAATAGTTAAGTCTCTTACAATGTATTAGCTATTCCATTTGAATGATTATTATGGGGTATTGTTGGTGATAAATATTTTAATAAAGTAATTGAACCTGATTTACTAGAGTTACTCAGGGATTAGTTATAAATTCTTAACTTTATATCAAGTGACATTTCCTGTTTCCTACCTTGTCTTCATTTAAAATTAGGGTTTATATTTATATGTTTCATTCAAACCGGTTTCTTGACAGCAGTTCTTTACAGACAATGAGAAAGAAACGATTGCGCTTTCTATTCGGTTGAATACAATTATAATGGTATAGTGCCATATCATTATATACATTATCTCAAGGTGCTTGACGTAGAAGGTCTGAAAAATTAACAGAGAAGCCCAACAGTTAACACATGAGCAAACACTTTGGCGACTGTGTAGCTATTTAGCTACCAATCTATTTTCAAATTGGCTGACAGAGACCGTTGCATTATGGCTGCACCAGTTTAAACATGTAAAATTAAAATGAAGACAAAATAAAAAACAATTTGACACTGGTTAAGAATCTATAGTTCCAAAAAGCTGTGGTGTTTTTGAAAGGTGGCTGTGAAATTTCTGCCTGGTTTTCTGAGTAGCTCTATTTCCTGGACTGCATGACCAACCAGTCAGACTGATTGGTTGCAGTGACTGACAGTCTTTGTTATTTTTTAATCTTCCAGGAAGTCAAGGGTTAAGAAAAGGAGAGGTCAACAGGTGCTGCAGAGTCTTGCAAGAGCAAATATTTGAGTTATTTTTTCTGTTCCTTTTTAACAGTGACTCATATCAATTAACTTAAATAGTTTGTTAAATAGTTGCACAACCACATGGACTGAAACAATCATGGGGGCTAACTCCTTAAAATATGACTCTGCAGTCTGTGTACACCTTAAAGAGAAAGGGTTCTCCTTCGAGGAAGAAAGACTAAAGATTGTAAGGACTGCCAGGGTTAAGGAAAGCAGATTAGACACAGATAGCATTGAGGTCATTCTGGTCTGGCTGGAAAAACCTCTCTTGACCAGGAAGGTGAGTGCAGAAATCATCAAGAAACATGCAGTTGCATAAGACCGAGCTATTGTTTTGCTCACAGGGGCAGAGACAGTTCTCCACCAAGCACAATAAATACAGGTGGGGCTTTCCCATCACCATCATTGCTTGGACGGGATCTTCCAAAACCATGCTCCACTTCCGTCTCAGCACCACACTGTGTGAGTACACATACAAGAAAAACGATGTGGGTTTTGTTTCTGCTGTTTCTTAAGAGGCTGGGAACTTTGTGATTGGAATCATTTCTCCTGAGGGAACAGTTGATCCACACAAAAAATCCTGATGGAAGGCCTCAGTGTCACGATATATTTCATACTCTCTGATCGAATCAACATTTTGTCAAAAGCGTTTCCCATTGAAATGAATAAATAAATGTTATTTTACAACTAAAAATAATGTATTCTGCTTTTTGATCTATTGTACAGGTTTTCCTTTTTTTTTAAAGTTAACATGTTGTTTTCGTTGTGTTTGTCTGTTTTGGGTTCACTATGGTGGTCTATGGGGGCAGGTTATGAAGGTTATTGGTAACTAGCTAGCTACCAGTTGGTCGTAAGCTGACTTCCCTTGAAAATGTTTTCATCCATGTGCTTGTTGTGCCAGGGTTGTAATTGTGTGTTTGGCACAAATTATTGGTGTGTTGCATTTAAGTAAGTCACTTTGTAACTTATGCTTTTGTTTTTTTCTGATACATTTTGACAATTTGTTTCTTTTCCAGTGCTGGCAACAATATTTTTGTTCCAGACAACAGGTAAACAAATGAGAGACTATGTTCTAACAATTAATTTATTTTCTTTATGTGCCTTGGACACATTTCAATTTGTACTTTCATATCTGTTATTTCAACAGTCTCCATAGAGACAGTCATCACCTGTGACAAAGGCAGTTATGTCCAACGCTTGAGCTGTGGTATGAATTTTCTATATCTTTGTGTCCAAAATAAATATCACACTTGTTGTTCCAGGCATTGAAACCTTTCCGATTGTGCACAGTGGCTATTCATCTGCAAAGTAACTAAGTGTCTATTACGAATGTCACTGACCCCCAATTTTTTTTAACACACGTCATCATGACAATAAATCGTCTTATAACCTGATCAATTATGACCTTTACATGTTCTGCATGTTTTGACAAACATTTTGAGAGACCATTTGTTTATTTAAATAGCTCATAGGTGACTATATTTTTTATTATTATATGTGAAGCCGAAGTTTCGCGTGACTATATTTGTATGACAGATACCGGAGTGGTCCGTGTGGACGCAGCCCAGTATGGACGTTCAAACCCGGAGACCTGCAGTGTGGGCCGATCTCCACAACAACTTGCCAATACAAGCTGTTCTCAAATGGGCACTGTGAATGTCATGAAGAATAGGTACTCATTTCATTAACAACTGAATTTTCTGTCGAGAAAAATGACTAAGTTTGAATCAATATTCAAGATTGAATGATCATGTTCAATAATTGTGTTCATTTTGTCAGATATAGGTGCGCTTTGGAACATAATTGTGTAACCAACTGCTTTTATAGGAGTTAAATAGGGAGGTACTGTAGGAATGATATTAATGTTGATACACAATTGAGACAGTTCTACTTTAATGAAGATTTCCCTCCCACATTATGGGCCTGATCTAAGATCCCAAATAAAGAGTGCTAAATTGCGTGTGCATTAGAACGGATTGCGCGTTTGGTTCGTGGCTGCGTTTTGCGGGTGATTTACTAAAAAATAATTGTGCAAATGATAACAGGTGCAAACATGGAATTGGCAGTGGAATTTAAACGGGTTTTTGCGAGCTGGAGCATTACGGTAGAACAGAGTGACGCAAGCTCAAAGGGAAATTTAGTGGCCATGGAATTGAAGGTGTTAGTGGAAGATGCAAAGAACACGTTGAGATGCCTCTGGCCAATAGTGAGCAGCAGGAACAGTTCACTTTCTGTGGCACGAGCGCTCAGGCTCGACACTCGGGCCAAGCAGCACACACGCGGCAGCTGGTCCTCAGTGCGCACCGTTAGAAGATCAGTTGGTTATGTTTTTTTGCGGAAGAAATCAAGTTTGAACACATTTTTACACGCGCAAACCTTAAGTAGATCCTATCTGTACTGTAAATGTGTGTGGATGCTGCTGGCAGTGAGTTAATGGTTCATTGCCATTGTGAGCTGTGAAAAAGATCTCAAGTTCTTGGAAAGAATAGACCATTCGACACCATATCATGAGAATTATAGGTTTTTAAAATACATTAACATTAAATACTCGGAGAAATGAACTTGGCAAACTAAGAGGTAGGATGCATGCTGAGTGTTGGTAGAAAAAAAGGCTGTGGCTGTGTCCCATTTAAGGGCACACGTCCTTCTGAGGCTGCAGTTGAAAGACGAAGGCGTCATAGCAGCACAACTTGGCTGCCCTCTATCCAAGGCTCCTCAAAACTACCTCATTCCATTCCTGAGCAGTGCAGGTTCCATCAATAGCTGTATCCCAAAACAGGAACCGGCACCTTTGGAAGACGTGGCCTATCCTGCTCAAGTAGGAGGTGGTGTTCATGCATTTGGACACGACAGGAACGTTTTAATGCCCCGTGGATACCCCTTGCTGTGCGTTTGGTCTCGTTGTTTGCTGGCACCACTATCCCTTTGAAAAACGAGTCTTCACCAATACACGATGAATTCCTCCACAGCTGTAATGGGAAAAACAGCTGTACTGTCCATGCAAGCAACAGAGTGCTTGGAGACACATGTGCAACCATTTACAAGTACCTGGGGGTGGCTTACCTGTGTGAATGTAAGTCGCTGTGTGTCCGGGAGAAATCTACAATACAATATTTGCAAAGGAAAAAACTGCATGATGTGAAAAAACAAGACGTTGAAAAGCTAAATGATTGTTCTTAATTGATTATTTTTTTTCTTTTGCAGATCCTGTGCAGACATACTGAAATAACATCACAATAAACATTTGCAGGATCAAATAAATGTGTCACTGTCTGATTTTGTCCACTGGCCTGAGAAAAATACCCAGTTCCTTTCACAAGAGTATACTAGAATACCAATATGGTATATTTAGGCCCATACAGGTGTTATTTCAAAAACATTTATTTATTTTATTTACAGCACTTTGGTCAACTCTTAAATGCGCTTGATAAATAAACTTGATACAAACCTACATGAAGCCCTGAACAATATAACATCATAACTAGTCTTCCTGCAAATAATTCTTCCACCAGGAGCTAAACATCTGCTGCAGAGGAAGCAAGGAGCTTAGCACATTAGAAGAAGTGTGTGGTTCCAATGTAATAAATAAAAAGATAAAATCACACTGGGTATACAGCACATTGTGCCTCTAAAGACAAAGAATCCTAAATAGAGCACGTCGTTTACAGCAAGATCCATTATATCCTGAGTAAATGACAACAAAGCCCTATCGTGCAATGTGAAGGAAAGTGATAATAGATTCCTGGATCGGCACCAAAGATTTAATGGATTCTGTGCTGGCCCGAGTGCAGATGGATCCAGCTGTTTAGGCCTAATCCTGCTGACAGAACACATTTGAAATACTGTAGAATGAGTGAAAACAGAAGCATTTAAGTGTTTATTTAGCCAGACAGTAACTGCTGCTGCTTAAAGGGAAAATACCAGGTGTTGATGAATAGATGTAAACAACTTTTAGTGATGTGAATATCGATGTTGGGTAAATATTAAGTTGTCGTCAGTGGTAAATAATACAAAATTTGAATATTTAGAAAATGTCATACTGATCTAGTGGTAGTGAAAGAATAACTTTTTCTTTAATTATAATAGCATATGGTTAAAAAAGATGGACATTTATTATACATGTGATGATTACTAAGTAAAAGCATGTTGGGTGAATTCAGGTAAAGTGGGACACCTACTCTTCAGTTGGATTATTTCCTGTTCCTACAGTCTATGGTTCAAACACAATCTAAGATTATTGTTAAGGATATAAATATGTCATAAACAAGAAAATCCTAATTGCTATCAAGTTATGTTGGTGACGTATTCAAGCAACCAAAAATGCAAATTGAATCATGTTGGACAGCATGCTTTGTGTAAACTGCAACAGTCATTGGAAGTTCTTTAAATGGAAGACATAAATTTAGGAACTTCCCAAAGTAAAAAGAAAAGATAAACTAAAGAGATGATCTGCAGTTGGTAGACAGGAGTTAACTGAAACTACAGTCTGTCCCTGTCCGTTTATACTGATTGTTTACTAACTAGCACATAATCAGTTTGCTCTCTGGCACAGATTTGATCCATAAAACAGTCTGTCCTGTGGACTGCAGCCATTACTTTCACCAAACGTATGGAGAACACAACAGAGTGATCGATGATGAGTCTCTCACCGGCAGGAACTTGGTTCCTGAGTAGCCCCAGTAGAATGTGAATTACTGAAAGAATAATCTCATACTTGCTGTTGATTGAATTTTAATTGAAATGTAACACACCTTTAACAGAATGTTTTAAATTAATTCATAGTTTATTTATTTAGGTTATGGTTCTTTAGAGAAAAAAAATACATAATATACATATTATTATATATACATTAAGCTTTCTGTCCTTTTCTCATAATGCTTTAAAAAAAAGTATTATCCCAGATTCAGGCAGAATTGTCTTTTTTGGCACAAAGAAAAATGATAGCTGTGTCATGTCTCCTCTGAGTATATCTCCAATCTTTCTTCTGGTGTGGTTAGAGAAGATTACCCAAATTCACCCTACATTTTGTCCATGTTGTAAATGTCCTATGACGAAATCAATGAAGCCTTTATTAGCAAAACTATTTATGAACATGTAAAAGAATCTCCAAATGCTTTTTTTTAATGTGCACATGGATCTACAAATCTGTACTTATGTGTGTAAACAGATTTTAAAAAATGTGTAAAAACAACCTTTAAATCTGTATATTTGGATTTGCAAATATGTACAAAAGCCATGTGTGTGCGCAACTGGATTTGTACATGAAAATATATGCAAATACGTACTCAGAAGATGTGCAAAGAAAATCTGTGAACGCATACTGCCACCTAGTGGGATGAAGGCATCCGATTACACACGAAATCTTAATACGCATTTGCAGATATTTATTTGCAAACGTCCAAATCCAATAGAACACATGGATTTTGAATACAGACATCGCAGGTTGTCCACAGCACGACTACCAAACGATGGTCAAATTGCTGATGTCGCTGGAGGAGAGGTCGGTCTTCGACGGGTAGACGACCTTCAGGTTCCCATCTTGGTCGACGGTTCGGACCTGCTGGACGATCAGTTCGCTGGAGGTTTCCACGCTGGCCGCCGGCTCGGGGGGGCCTTCCCCTTCCCCGTCTGACCCCGCCTCCTCCCGATGCTCCGCTGTGAACTTGTTCAACTCTGCCATTTTCTGAGATGAAACAGAAAACAGCCTTTAGACGCCTGTGTGAGGTTTGGTGTTTCTTGCCTCTATGAGATAAGAGTGTAACAGTACATGGCTTTGTGTCCTGGATACACTGCATTTCATGTTCGAGATTTAAGTCCAAAATAAAGACAGAGCATCGAATGAACACAGGTGGAGGAGGGAGGAAGTGACCAAAAAAAACACAACACACGTCCCAAACCCACACCAGTCTGAACACACTCCACTCCCAAAGCCTAGTTCGAATGAATAAGTATGGACATGTCTAGTTATATTGATTGGAATAATGAATTAAGTATTTTTCTGTTCACCTTCATTTCAATTAAGCATTTAGGACAAAAATGCATTGTAGTGTGAGCAGTACTCGAACACTGTGTACTGCTTATAAGGGACCTTATGGGAGGGACACACGTCTTATCATCAGTTTAATCTAAATCTTCAGCGTGGAAAAGCCACAGTGTTTTCAGTGTCCTTAGTGACACTGAAAACACATTAGGAGATCTTTGATGACCTCTACCTGCAGCAGGTTGTCAACATCTAAATATCAGTCCTTTTCATAAGCTTCTTTCCATCTTCTTAAAATTAGATGTCAGGCTCTGTTCAGACCTGGTAAGAAGATTTGTCCTGAGAAATCCATATTGAAGGGATAGTTCACCAAAAAATTTAAATTCACTCATTATCAAATTACTACTATGCCGATGGAGGGATGGGTGAAGTGTTTGCACTTAGTGATGACCACTTGTGATTGGATCATTCAGGACTGGATGTGGGTACCAGGTCTGAGCCTCACTTCCACACTATGTACCCATGCTGTCAAAGATCCCGCTTGCCTTTGCCCCCAGTTGCACCTAGGAGTTTATGTCAAACTCAGTCTTTAATGACAGAAAAATAAAAAAGGAGAGGAAGGAGAAAAGGAGAAAGAAGAAGCTTACTATAATCAGAGCGTCCATAATGTCTTTACAGGTCTGCAGGCTGGTTGAACTGGTCACTTCCAAAAACAACTCTTTGGTAGTCTTCTTGATCTGTAAAGTACAATCACATGATCATGTTAATAATCCTATGATATATGAAGAGCCGGGTTTTGGGCAACAGTACAAATATGTGGCAAGCATACGTATATGATAAAATATGATTAAACATTACACCCTTTCTAATAAGAAGAAAGCACACACACCTTGGTGTTCTCACTGTTGGTAATGGGTGGGAATGAGATCACAAGTCCCTCTGCGTCAACCAGGCAGGGATAGAAGGCTTTTCCTTGCAAAAGCTGCAGGTATCTGTAAAAAAAAATGAGATGAGAGACTAGCTGACAGGGACAACAGTATGAACAGAGAGACTCTCCATCTCTGACAGGGCTGGAAGCCGTCACACACAGTTAAGATTCTTTGATTTTGCAGGTTTCATTTAAGTCGTTTTCGGACATGTACTGAGGAGGATTTCAGGAGAATTGGATATGGACACTTTCTCCGCAGTTTGCTTTTCACTTATGCACAACACAGCTGGAGGTTGCTGCTCAGACGCGGTCACAACAGAAAACTTATTCTTCGCAGGCAGGCAGAGGCCGGATGTGATCATATTCATTTACGTGATTGCAGTTTTAAAAAAACAGAATCAGACTCAAGCTGTGGTTCGATATACCTCTTGCCCATATGCGTTCAAACAATAACGGCTGTTATACAGACGACGTGACAGTTTTATTTTGAAAATGAGAGTATCTTTAAGGTTTTAACTGAATAGCGTCCTCAATTTACTCCAGAAACAGCTGTAAACTGAAAGGACATCGAACTCGCGCTGTACTGTCGGTTGTACTAACTTGTGGAGGCCAGTAACATTCTGTCGTTTCTTCTGCTTCCTCAGCTCGTCGGCCTCTAGGTGGAGGTGTCTCATCAGCTCCACTGCTGTCATCTCCTTCCGGCCCAGTGACACAATCTGTAGGACATCATGTTCTTGAGTGACCTTCACAACGCACCACATTGCAACTTAAACATAAGAACCAGACAACTTTTTTTTCTGTTATTAAAATTCTTTGCTTATTTGAATTGATTTTAAGCAAAGGAGATATATTTAACTGTCTGTTTGGCCTCAAAACTGATTACGTATAATAATGAACCAATATTTCTTCATCTGCATACCTTTAGCTGGGTGGGGGGTTTGACCTCATACGTCAGTGGGCCTTTGAGAAGCTGCACATCATGAGTTGCAATGGTTGCCGTGGTCCTTTTACCACACAAATCGTCGTGAAGCTTGGTCTAGAAAAACAACAGGGAAGTCTTTTTTAGTTATTATCAACACAGTCTGCTCTCTGCCACTGTGTGAAGGTCCTGATCTTACCTGAGCCACGAGGAACCGTTTGAGAGAATTCCCAGACTTCAGGTTCATGCCTCGGACCACGCAGCACACCAGGTAGGGCCGAACATCCTTAACCTCCGCCATCACTTTGACAGTGAGCGCTGTGGGCGCGTCCGAAACATGGAGAATCCTCACCACCATCTTGTTCAGCTCTTCCAACTCATCAGGTTCGTCTGCCACCTTGTCCTTCTTCTTCCTCTGCTGCTGCCTTTTCTTTTTATCTACATTGCGTCCGCCCTCTGCATCACCTCCATCCTCTCCCTGTCTCCCTTTTCCTTTTCCTCTGAGGTACTCAAGGATCGACTTGGTCTGGCAACCATTGACCATCTTTTCGAGGCGCTTGTCGTTCAGCTTGTTGCCTTTGAAGTTGATCTCCTTCAGCTTGGGGCAGTCGCTCAGATCACACGGGATTTCCTTCAGCTTGTTGCCAGAGAGATCCAGAACCTGGGAAGACAGGAAAGAAGAGACAAGACCGAATGAGTGTGGCCCCATGTGAGGAAACACAACGACACACCAGAGAATATTGCTTTAAAAAGGTGCCTGGATACATTACTCTCAAGCATGGGTGTATCAAAAGAACTTTGGGAGGCCAACAAAACACAAGCTGAAGGGGGCCCTACACAATTGTTGTGGCTGTGCAGAGTAAGATATTCTTTGAGGCTATAAAATAAAAATAAGCTTTGTTTAACTTTGTAGATCAAACAAACAAACAAACAAGGTAGCTCTCCTCTTAGATGGCAAGTAGGTGATGCACACACATGCACAAACACACCTTCCCCATTTGTTTTGTGTATCTTATTAGTGATTTACACACTTTCTTAATCCAGTATTAATACCCACCTCTCCCAGGTCGGAGTGTTGGGATTTTGAATAAAAAGTGACAGCTCTATTGAGTTACCTTGCCTACCTGCCTTCCAGTCTCTTGTGTGGGGGTTACCCACCAAACTGTGTTTAAAGATCTGACACTTGAGGGAATACATTGTATATTACCACTTGTTAATCATCGTCAGCTAAAATTAAAACTATTCAACAATACAAACGACAGCTCCTCTTAAATTCGGCGTCACATTGATGCACCCAGGGAAGTGTGGGGCTGTGCTCTTCGGCCCACCTTCAGAGCAGACAGCTTGTGAACATCTCCACTCAGCTCCTCGATTGCGTTGTCGGAGGCCACCAGGGAGCTGAGGAGGTCCAGCTTCTCCGAGTAGAGGTCCGCGGGGAAGCGGGTGATGCGGTTCTTGGAGACGTTGATGGTGGAGAGCTTGGTGCAACGGCTCAGGCCGGCGGGCAGCTCCTCCAGGCTGTTGCAGCTCACGTTGAGGGTGTTTAGCTCAGTGAGCTGGGTGATGCCCTCCGGGAGAACCTGCAGGTTGTTCACCGACAGGTCCAGGACCTTCAGGGACCCCAGGAGGCTGATGACGTCCGGGAAGGAGGCGAGCTTGTTCCTGCACAGAATGAGGCTCTGCAGG
>JBAMIH010000305.1:0-20000 GCA_038501795.1 Pseudopleuronectes americanus
TGTGTGTGTGTTGTGTGTGTGTTGTGGTGTTGTGTGGTTGTGTGTTGTGTGTGTGTGTTGGTGTGTGTTGTGTGTGTGTTGTGGTGTGTTGTGGTGTGTGTTGTGTGGTTGTGTGTGTGTTGTGTTGTGGTGTTGGTGTGTGGTTGTGTGTTGTGTGGTGTTGTGTGTTGTGGTGGTGTGTTGTGTTTGTTGTGGTTGTGTGGTTGTTGTGTGTGTTGGTTGTGTGTGTTGTGGTGTTGTGTGTGGTGTGTTGTTGTGTTGTGGTGTGGTTGTGTGTTGGTGTGTTTGTGTTGTTGTGTTGTGTGTGGTGTGTTGTGGGTGTGGTGTGTGTTGTGTGGTTGTGTTGGTGTTGGTGTGTGTGGTTTGTGGTTGTGTGGTTGTGTTGTGTGTGTGGTTGTTGGTGTGTGTGTTGTGGTTTGTTGTGTTGTGTGGTTGTGTGTGGTGTGTTGTGTTGTGGTGTTGTGTGTTGTTGTGTGTTGTGTTGTGGTGTGGTTGTTGTGTGTGTGTGGTTGTGTGGTGTGTGTTGTTGTGTGTTGTGTTGTGTGTGTTTGTGGTGTGTGGTGTGTTGTTGGTGTGTTGTGTGTGTGTGGTGTGTGTTTGTGTGTGGTTGTGTGTGTGTTGTGTTGTGTGTTGTGTGTTTGTTGTGTGTTGTGTGTTGTTGGTGTGTGTTGTGTGGTTGTGTGTTGTGTGTTGGTGTGTGTGTTGTGTGTTTGTGGTGTGTTGTGTGGTGTTGTGGTGTGTTGTGTGTGTTGTGGTTGTGTTGTGTTTGTGTGTGTGTGTTGTTGTGTGTGTTGGTTGTGTTGTGGTTGTGTGTGTTGTGTTGGTGTGTGTTTGTTGGTGTGGTGTTTGTTGTGTGTTGTGTGTTGTGTGGTGTTGTTGTGTGGTGTGTTGTTGTGTGTGTGTGTTGGTTTGTGTGTGTTGTGTGTGTGTTGTGTGTTGTGTTGTGGTGTGTGTTGTTGTGTTGTGTGTTGTGGTGTGTGTTTGTGTGGTGTTGTGTTTGTGTTGTGTGTTGTGTTGTGGTTGTGTGTGTTGTGGTGTTGTGTTGTGTGTGTGGTTGTTGTGTTTGTGTGTGGTGTGTTGTGTGTTGTGTGGTGTTGTTGTGTTGGTGTTGTGTGGTTGTTGTGTGTGTGTTGTGTGGTGTTGTGTGTTTGTGTGGTGTGTTGGTGTTGTGGTGTTGTGTGTTGGTGGTGTGTGTTGTTGTGGTGTGTGTTGTGTGGTTGTGTGTTGTGTGTTGTGGTGTTGTTGGTGTGTTGTGTGTTGGTGTGTGTGTTGTGTGGTTGTTGTGTTGTGTTGTGGTTGGTGTTGTGTGTTGGTGTGTTTGTTGTGTGTGGTTGTTGTGGTTGTGTGTGGTGTGTGTGTTGTGTGTTGTGTGTGTTGGTTGTGTGGTGTGTTGTTGTGGTGTGTGTTGTGTGTTGGTGTGTTGTGGTTGTGTGTTGTGTGTTGTGGTGTTGTGTGGTGTGTTTGTGTGTGTTGGTGTGTTTGTGTGTGTGGTGTTGTGTGTTGTGTTGTGTTGTGTGTTGTTGTGTGTTTGTGTTGTGTGTGTTGTGTTGGTGTGGTTGTGTGGTGTTGTGTGTTGTGGGTTGTGTTGTGGTGTGTGTTGTGTGTGTTTGTGTGTGGTGTTTGTTGGTGTGTGTGGTTGTGGTGTGTTTGTTGTGGTTGTGTGGTGTGTGTGTTGTGTTTGTGTGGTGTGTTGTTTGTGTTGTGTGTTGTGTTGTGTTGTGTGGTGTTGTGTGTGTTTGTGTTGTGGTGTGTTGTGTTGTGTGTTGTGTGTTTGTGTGTGTTGTGTGTGTTGTGTTGTGTGGTGTTGTGGTGTGTTGTGTGTGTTGTGTGTTGTGTTGTTTGGTGTGTGTGTGTTGTGTTGTGGTGTGTGTTGTGTGTTTGTGGTGTGTGTTTGTGGTGTTGTTGTGGTTGTGTTGTGTGTTGTGTGTGTGTTGGTGTGGTTGTGTGGTGTTGTGGTTGTGTGTGTTTGGTGTGTTGTTGTGTGGTGTTGTGTTGTGTGTGTGTTGTGTGTGTGTTGTGTGTTTGTGTGTGGTGTTGTGTTGTGGTTTGTGTGTGTGTTGTGTGTGGTGTGTGTTGTGTTGTGTGTTTGTGTGTGTTGTGTGTGTGTTGTGGTGTGTTGGTGTGTGTGTTGTGTGTTGGTTGTGGTGTTGTGTTGTGTGTTTGTGGTGTTGTGTGGTTGTGTTGTTGGTGTGTGTTGTGTGTTTGTGTGTGGTGTTGTGTGGTTGTGTGTGTGGTTGTGTGTGTGTCTGATAGTGTGTTGTGTTTGGTGTGTTGTGTTGTGTGTTGTGTTGGTGTGTTGTGTGTTGTGTTGTGTGTTGTGTGTTGTGTTGGTGTGTTGTGTGTTGTTGTGTGGTGTGTTGTTGTGTGTTTGTGTGTTGTGTTGTGTGGTGTTGTGTGTGTTGTGTTTGTGTGTGTGTTGTGTTGTGTTGTGTGTGGTGTGGTGTGTTGTGTGTTGTGTGGTTGTTGTGTTGTGTGGTGTTGTGTGTTGTGTGTGGTTGTGTGTTGTGTGTTGTGTTTTGTGTGTGGTTGTGTGTTTGGTGTGTGTTGTGTGTGTGGTGTTGTGTGTTGTGGTTGTGTTGTGTGTTTGTGTGTTTGTTTGTGTTGTGTGTTTGTGTGTGTTGTGTTGTGTGTGTGTTGGTGTGTGTTGTGTGTTGTGGTGTGTTGTGTTGTGTTTGTGTGTTGTGTGTTGTGTTGTGTGGTGTGTGTGTTGTGTTGTGTGTTTGTGGTGTTGTTGTTGTGTGTGTGTGTTGTGTTGTGTTGGTTGTGTGTGTGTGGTGTGTGTGTTGTGTTGTGGTGGTGTTGTGTGTGTGTGTGTTTGTTGGTGTGTTGTGTTGTGTTGTGTGTGGTGTTTGTGTGGTTGTGTTTGGTGTTGTGTGTTGTGTTGGTGTGTTGGTTGTGTGTGTTGTGTGTTGGTGTGTTGTGGTGTGGTGTGTTGTGTTGTGTGTTTGTGTGTGTGGTTGTGTGTTGTGTTGTTGTGTGGTGTGTGTTGTGTGTGGTTGTGTGTTGTGTTGTTGGTTGTTGTGTGTTGTGTGTTGTGGTTTGTTGTTGTGTGTGTGTGTTGGTGTGTTGTGTGTGGTTTGTGTTGTGTGTGTGTTGTGGTGTGTTTGTGTTGTTGTGTGTGTTGTGGTGTGTTGTGTGTGTGTGTTGTGTGTGGTGTTGTTGTGTGTGGTGTTGTGTTGTGTTGTTGTGGTGTGTTGTGTTGTGTGTGTTGTTGTGTTGTGGTGTGTTGTTGGTGTGTGTGTTGTGTGTGTTGTGTTTGTGTGGTGTGTTGGTGTTGTTGTGTGTTTGTGTGTGTGTTGTGTTGTGTGTGTGTGTTTGTTGTGTGTTGTGTGTGTTGGTGTGTTTGTTGTGTGTGTGTTGGTGTTGTGTGTTGTGTTGTGTGGTGTTGTTGTGTGTGTGTGTTGTTGTGTGTTGTGTGGTGTGTTGTTGTGGTTTGTGTGTGTTGTGTTGTGTGTTGGTGTGTTGTGTGTTGTGTGGTGTTTGTGTGTGTTGTGTTGGTGTGTTGTGTGGTGTGTTGTTTGTGGTTGTGTTGTGTGTGTTGTGTGTGTGGTTGTTGTGTGTGTTGGTGTGTGTTTGTGTGTGTTGGTTTTGTGTGTTGTGTGTGTGTGGTTGTGTGTTGGTGTGTGTGTGTTTTGTTGTGGTTGTGTGTTGGTGTGTTGTGTGTTGTGTGTGTTGTGTGTTGTGGTGTGTTTGTGTGTTGGTGTTGTGTGTTGTGTTGGTGTGGTGTTTGGTTGTGTGTGTGTTGTGTTGTGTGTGTGTGTGTTGTGTTTGGTGTTGTGTGGTTGTTGTGGTGTTGGTGTGTTGTGTTGTGTGTTGTGTGTTGTGTTGGTGTGTTGTGTTGTGTGTTGTGTTGGTGTGTGTGTTGTTTGTGTTTGTGGTTGTGTGTGGTGTTTGTGTGTGTGTTGTTTGTGTGTGTTGTGTGTTGTGTGGTGTGTTGTGTTGTGGTGTGTGTGGTGTGTTTGTGTGTGTGTTGTGTTGTGTTGTTTGTGTGTGGTGTGTTGTGTGTTGTGGTGTGTTGTTGTGTGTTTGTGTGTTGTGTGTTGTGTTGTGTTGTGTGTGGTGTGTTGTGTGGTGTTGTGTGTGTGTGTGGTGTGTTGTGGTTGTGTGTTGTGTGGTTGTGTTGTGTGTTTGTGTGTGTTGTGTTGGTGTGTTGTGGTGTGTGTTGTGTGGTGTGTGTTGTGTTGTTTGTGGTGTGTTGTGTGTGTGGTGTGTGTGGTGTGTTGGTGTGGTGTGGTGTTGTGTGTGTGTGTTGTGTGTGTTGTGTGTTGTGTGGTGTGTGTTGTGTGTTGTTGTGGTTGTGTGTGTTGGTGTGGTGTTGTGTTGTGTTTGGTGTGTTGTGTGTGTGGTGTGTTTGTGGTGTTTTGTGTGTGTTGTGGTGTGTGTTGTGTGTGTTGTGTGTGTGTTGTGGTGTTGTGTGGTTGTGTTGTGTTGTGTTGTGTGTGTTTGTGTTGTGGTGTGTTGTGTTGGTTGTGTGTGTGTGTTGTGTGTTGTGTTGTGTGTTGTGTGGTGTTGTGTGTGTGTGTTGTGTGGTGTTGTGTGTGTGTTTGTGGTGTGTGGTTGTGTGTTGTGTGTGTGTTTGTTGTGTGTGGTGTTGTGTTGTGTGTGTTGGTGTTGTGTGTGTGTTGTGGTGTTGTGGTGTGTGTTGTTGTGGTGTTGTGTGTGGTGTGTTGTGTTGTGTGTGTGTTGTTGTGTGGTTGTGTGTGTGGTGTTGTGTTGTGTGTGTGTTGTGTGGTGTGGTGTTTGTGTTGTTGTGTGGTGTGTGTTGTGGTGTTGTGTGTTGTGTTGTGTGTGTTGGTGTTTGTGTGGTGTTTGTGTGTGTTGTTGTGGTGTTGTGTTGTTGTGGTGTTGTGTTGTGTTGGTGTGTTGTGGTTGTGTGTTGTGGTGTTTGTTGTGTGTGTTGTGGTGTGTTTGTGTGTGGTGTGGTGTGTTGTGTGTTTGGTTGTGTGTGTTGTGTGTGGTTGTGTTTGTGTTGTGTTGTGTGTTGTGTTGTGTGTGTTGGTGTGTTGTTGTTGTTGTGTTGGTGTTGTGTGTGTTGGTGTGTTGTGTGTTGTGGTGTTGTGTGGTGTGTGTGTTGTTGTGTTGTGTGGTGGTGTGTTGTGGTTGTGTGTGTGGTTTGTGTGTGTTGTGTTGTGTTGGTGTGTTGTGTGTGTGTTTGTGTGTGTGGTGTTGTTGTGTGTTGTGTTGGTGTGTGGTGTTGTGTGTGTGTGGTGTGTGTGGTGTTGTTGGTGTGTTTGTTGTGTGTTTGTGTGTTGTTGGTTGTGTGTTTTGGTGTTGTGTTGTGTGGTGTTGTGTTGTTGTGTGTTGGTGTTGTGTTGTGTTGTTTGTGTGTGTTGTGTGTTGTGTGGTGTTGTGTGGTGTGTGTTGGTGTTGTGTTTGTGGTGTGTTGTGTTGTGTGTTGTGTGTTGTGTGTTGTGTTGTGTGTTTGTGTGTGGTTGGTGTGTGTTGTGTGTGTTGTGTTGTGTGGTGTTGTGTGTTGTGGTGTGTGTTGTGTGTGGTTGTTGTTTGTGTGGTGTGTTGTGTGTTGTGTTGTTGTGTGGTGTTGTTGTGTTGTGTTGTGTGTGTGTTGTGGTGTGTTGTGTTTGTGGTGTGTGTGTTGTGTTGGTGTTGTGTTTGTGTGTTGTGGTTGTGGTGGTGTTGTTGTGTGTTGGTGTGTGTTGTGTGTTTTGTGTGTGTTGTGGTTGTGTGTTGTGGTGTGTTTGTGTGTGTGTTGGTGTGTTGTGTTGTGTTGTGTGTGTGTTGTGTGTGTTGTGGTGTGTGTTGTGGTGTGTTTGTGTTGGTGTGTTGTGTGTTGTGTGTGGTGTTGTTGGTGTGGTTGTGTGTGTTGTGTTGTTGTGTGTGTTTGTGGTGTGTGTTGGTGTTGTGTGTTGTGTTGTGTTGTGGTGTTGTGTTGTGTGTGTTGTGTGTTGGTGTGTTGTGTTGTGTTGTGGTTGGTGTTGTGTGTGTGGTTGTGTTGTGTGTTGTGTGTGTTGTGTGTTGTGTGGTGTTGTGGTTGTGTTGTGTTTGTGTGTGTGGTTGTGTTGTGTGTTGTGTGTGTTGTGTGGTTGTGTTGTTGTGTGTTGTGTGTTGTTGTGGTGTGTTGTGTGTGTGTTGTGTTGTTGTGTTTGTGTGTGTGTTGTGTGGTGTGTTGGTGTGTTGTGTGTGTGTTGTGTGTGTGTTGTGTGGTGTGTGTTGGTGTGTGTTTGTGTGTGTTGTGTGTGTTGTGTGTTGTGTTGGTGTTGTGTTGTGTGTGTTGTGGTGTGTTGTGTGTTGTGTGTGGTTGTGTTTTGTGTTGTGTGTGTTGTGTGGTGTGTGTTGTGTGTGTGTGTTGTTGTGTGTGGTGTGTTGTGTGGTGTGTGTTGTTGTGTGGTTTGTGTGTGTTGTTGTGTGGTGTGTGTTGTGTGGTTGTTGTGTGTGGTTGTGTGTGTTGGTGTGTTGTGTGTTGGTGTTGTGTGGTGTGTTGTGTTGTGTTGTGTGTGTTTGTTGTGTTGTGTGTGTTGTGTTGTGGTGTGTGTGGTTGTGTGTGTTTGTGTGTGGTTGTGTGTTGTGTTGGTGTGTTGTGTGTGTGTTGTGTTGTTGTGTGGTGTGTTGTGTTGTGTGGTTGGGGTGGTGTGTTTGTGTGTGTGTATGTGGTTGTGGTGTTTGTGTGTGTGTGTTGTTTGTTGGTGTGTGTTTTGTGTTGTGTGGTGTTTGGGGTGTGGTGTGTGTGGTGTGTGTGTGTTGGGATGTGTGGTTTGGTTGTTGATGGTTTGGTGTGTGTGGTGTTGTTGAGTGTGTGGTGTGTGTTGTGATTGTGTTTGTGTGGTTGGTGGTGTTGTGTGTGGTGGGGTTGGTGTGTGGTGGTGTTGTGTGATGTGGGTGTGGTGTGTGTGTGTGTGGTGTTGTGTTTGGTGTGTGGGGTGTGTGGTGGTGGTGTGTGGTGATAGTGGTGATTGGTGTGTGATTGTGGTGTGGTGGTTGGTTGGTGTTTGGGGTGTGTGTGGATGGTTGTGATTGTGGTGTTGGTGGTTGGTTGTGGTGTGTGGGTGTTGTGTTGTGTGGTGTGTTTTGTGTGTTGTGGTTTGTTGTGTGTGGTGTTGTGGTGTTGTGTTTTGGTGTGGGTGTGGTTGTGTGATGTTTTGTGGTTTGTGTGGTGTGTGTGTATGGTTGTGTTGTGTGTGGTTGTTGGTGTGGTTGGTGTGTTTGGTATGTGTGTGGTGTTGGTGGTGTTTTTTTTGTTGTGGTAGGTTGTGTTTGTGTGGTTGTTTGGGGTTTTGTGTGGTTGGGTATGTGTTGTGTTTTGTGTTGGTGTGTGTGAGTTTGTGTTGTGTGGTGGTGGTTTGTTGTGTTGGTGTGTTGTTTTGTGTGTTGTTGGTGGATGTGTTTGGGATGTGTGTGTTGGTTGTTGTGTGGTGGTGTGATGTGGGTGTTGTGTGTGTTGGTATGTTTGGTTGTTGGGTGTGTGTGTTGTGTGTGGTTGGTGGTGTGTGGTGGTTGATGTGTTTGGTGGTGTGTGTGTGTATGGATTTGGGGGTGTGTTTGGTGTGGTGGTGGTGTGTGTGTGTGGGTGTTGGGTTTGTTGGTGTGTGTTGTTGTGTGGTGGGTGGTGGTGTGATGGTGTGTTGTGGTTTGATTGTTGTGTGGTTGGTTGTGTTTGGTTGTTGTGTTTGTGTTGGTGTGTGTTGGTGTGGTTTGGTGTGGATGGTTGTTTTGGTTTGTGTGGTGTGGTGGTGGTGGTTTGTGGTGGTTTGTTGGTGTGTGGGTGGGTTTTTGTTTTGTTTGTGGTGGTTGTGGTGTGTCGGTTGGTGGTGTGGGATGTGTTGTGTGTGGTGTTTGTTGGTGTGGTGGTTGTTGTGGTGGTGGGGTGTTTGTGGTGGTGTGTGTGTGGTTGTTGTGTGTTGTGTTTGATTGTTGTGTGATGTGTGGTGGGTGTTTTGTGGATGTTTTGTGTGGTGTTTGTTTTGTGGGTGGTGTTGTGGTGGTGTGTGTGTGGTTTGGTGTTGGTTTGGTTTTTGGTTTTGTTTGGTGGTGTGTGGTGTTGTGGTTTGTGTGGTGTTTTTGGTTTGGTTGTGTGATGTGTTGTGTGTTGTGGTGTGGTTGTTTGTGTGGTGTGGATGGTTGGTGTGTTTGGTTTTGTGTGGTGTTGTGGGTTGTGTGGGTGGTGTATGGTGTGGTGTTGTGTGTGGTGGTTGTTGTGTTTGGAGATGTGTGTTTTGTTGTGGTTTGTGTGGTGTGGTGTTGGTTATGGTTGTGGGTGGTGTTGTTGTGGTGGTGTGTGTGTGTTGTTGGTGTGGTGTTGTTTGGTGGTGGTGATGGTTTGATTTTGGTGGTTGTTGGTGTGTTGGATGTTGTGTGGTGTTGTGTGTGGTTGGTGTTGTTTGGTGGGTTATGGGGGGGTGTGTGTGTGTGTTTGTGTAGTTGTGTGGTGTGATGTGTGTGGTTGTGTTTGGTGGTGGTGTTGTGGTGTGTGGGTGTGTTGTGTTGTGTGTGTGTGTGGTGGATGTGTGTGGTGTTGGTTGTTTGGTTTGGGTTTGTTGTGGTTGGTTTGGATTTGTGGATTTGTGGTGTGGTGTTTTGTGTGGTGTGTGTGGTGTGGGTGTTTGTTGTGTGTGTTGGATGGTGGTGGTTTGATGTTTGTGTGGGTGGGTGTGTGTGTGTTGGATGGTTTTGTGGTTTGGTGTGTATGGGTGTGGTGGTGTGGTGGTGGTGTGTTTGGTGGTTTGAGTGTGTTGGTTGTGTGTGTTTTGGTGTGGTATGTGGTGTGTGTGGTGATGTGTTGGTGTGGTGTGGTGGTTGGTTTGTGGGGGTGTGTGTTGGTGTGTGTGTGGTTGGTTTGTTGTGTGTGTGATTTGTTGGATGTGTGGGGTTGGTGTGATGTGGGGTGTGTTGGTGTGTGGTTGTTGTGTGTTCTGTGTTGGTTGGTTTTTGTGTGTTGTGTGTGGGTGTGTGCTGGATGTTGTGTTGTGGTGTGTGGGTGTTGTGGTTGTGGTTTTGGTGTGTGGGGTGCTGTTGTGGTGATGGTGTGTTGGTTGGTTTGTGGTGGTGTGTGGTTGTGGTGTGTGATGTGATGTGGTGTGTGGTTTGTGGGTGTGTTGGTTGGTGTTGGGTTGTTGATGTGTGTTTGATGTGGTTTGTTGTGTGTGGTATGTGTTGGGTGTGTTGTGTGTGTGATGTGTTGATTGTGTGGTGTGATTGTGGTGGTGTGTGTGGTTGGTGTTTGTGTGTGTGGTGTGTGGTGTGGTGTTGTTGTGGTGGTGATTTGTTGTGGTGGTGGTGTGGTGGTGGATGTGGTGGTGTGGGTGTATTTGTGGTGTTGTTGGTTGGTGGATTGGTGTTGATGATGTGGTGTGTGTGTTTGTTGGATGGTGGATGTTGGTGTTTGGGTGTGTTGTGTGTGTGGTGTGGTGTGGTGTGTGTGGATGGTGATGTGGTGTGTTTGGGATGGTGTGTGTTGTGTGTGTGGTTGTGGTGTTGGTTTGTGTGTTTGGGTTTGGTGTTTGTTGTTGATTTGTGTGTGTGTGTTGGGTGTTGTGTTGTTGGTGGGGTGTGTGTGTTGTGTTGTTTTGTGGTTGTGGATGGATGTGGGGTGTGGTTGGTGTGTGTGTGTTGGTGTGTTTGGATTGGTGTGATTGTTTGGTGTGGTTGGTTGTGTGATTGTGAGTTGTTGTTGTGTGGTGTGTGTGGGTTGTGGTGTTTTTTGGTTTGTGGTGTGTTGTGATGTGGTTTGTGGTGTTGAGTGGTGGAGGTGGTGTGTGGTTGGTGGTTGGTGTGTTGATGGTGGTGGGTTGTGTGTGGTGTGTGTTTTTTGGTGTTTGTGTGGTTGTGTGTTGTGGTTTGTGTGGTGGTGTGTGGTTGTGTTGGTGTGTGTGGTTTGTGGTGTGTTGTGTGTGTGTGTGGTTGGTGGTGATGTGTGTTTGTGTGTGGGTGGTTTGATTGTGGTGTGGTGTGGATGTGTGTGTGGTTTATTGTTTTTGTGTGTGGTGGTGTGTTGATGGTGTGTGGTGTGTGTTGTTGTGTGGTTAGTGGTGGTGTGTTGTGTGTTGGTTGTGTGTGGTTTGTGTGTGGTTGTTTTGGTGTGGGATGTGATGTGTGGTGTTTGTTGTTGGTGGATTGGTGGTGTGGTGTGGTTTGTTGTTTTGGGTGGTGTTCTTGTTGTGGTGGTGGTGTTGTGTTGTGTGGATGTTTGTGTTGTGTTGTGTGTGGTGTGTGTTGGTTTGGTTGTGTGGATTGGTGGGTTGTGTGTTGGTGTGTGGTGTTGGTGTGTGTGGTTGTGGATTGTGGTGTGGTGTTGTGTGGTTGTGTGGTGGTGTGTGTGTGTTGTTGGTGTGTGTTTTGGTGTGGTGTGTGTGGGGTGTTGGTGTTGTGGATGGTGTTGTTTGGTTGTGGTGTGTGGATTGGTGTGTGTGTTTGGTGTGTGTGTGGTGTGGTTGTTGTTGTGGGTGTGTGTTTGGATGGTTGTTTGTGGGTTGGTGTTTGGTGTGTTTGGTGGTGTTGGTGTTTGGTGTTGTGGTGTGTGTGTTGGATTGTGTGGTGTGTGTGTTGTGGTTGTGTGTGGTTTGTGGTTTGCTGTGTGTGGTTGTGTGTGTGTGGGTTTGTTGTGGTGTGTGGTGTGGATTTGGTTGGTGTGTGGTGTGTTGTGTGTTTGGTGTTGTGATTGTGTTTGGTGTGGATGTTGTGTGTTGTGTTGTGTGTTTTTTGTGGTGGTTTTGGTGTGGTGGTGTGTTGTTGGTTGTTGTTGTGTGTGGTTGTATGTGGTGGTTTGTGTCTGGTGGTTGTGTTGGTGTGGATTGGTGTGTTGTTTGTGGTGTGGTTGGTGTGGTGTGTATGTGTGTTGTTGTGGATGTGGTTGATGTGGATGTGTGGTGTTGATTGTGTGTGTGTGGTTGGTGTGGTGTGTGGTGTTTGGTTGTTGTTGTTGTGTTGTGTTTGGTGTGTGTTTGTGTTGTGTGTTGTTGTGTGTGGTGGTGTTGGTTGTGTGTTGGTTTGTGTTTGTGTGGTGTTTTGTGTTGGTTGTTGTGTGGTGTGTGTTGTTTGTTGTGTGTTTGTGTGTGGTGGTTTGTGTTTGTGTGTGTTGGTGTGTTGTTTGTTGTCATGGTGTTGTTTATGTGTTGGTGTGTGGTGGTTGTGTGTTTGTGTTTGTGATTGTGTGTGTTGATTGTTGTGTTGTGTGTTTGTTGTGGGTGTGTTGTGGTGTGTGTTGTGGTGTGATGTTGTGTGTTGTGTGTTTGTTTGGTGTTGTTGGTTGGTTGTGTTGTGTTTGTGGTGTTTGGTGTTTGTTTGTGGTGATGGTGTGTGTGTTGTGTTTGTGTGTGCTATTGTGTTGTTGTGGTGTGTGTGGGTTTGGTTGTGTGTTGTGGTTGTTGGTGTGTGTGTGGTGTTGTGTGTGGTGTGATGGGTTTGTGTGTGTTGTTTGTGTGTGTTGGTGTGTTGTATGTTGTGGTGTTGTTGTGGTGTGGTGTGTGTTGTGGTGGTGTGTGTTGGTGTTTGGTGGTGTGTGTTGGTTTGTGGTGTTGTGTGTGTGGGTGTGGGTTTGTGTGTGGTTGTGGGTTGGTGGTGGTGTTTGTGTGGTGTGTGTTTGGTGTTTGTGGTGTTTGGTGTGGGGTTGTGTTGTGTTGTTTGTGGTGTGTGTGGGTGTGTGTTGTGTGGTTTGGTTTGTGTTGGGTGTGTTGGTGTGTGTGTTGGGTGTGTGTTTGGTGTGTTTGTGTTTGGTGGTTGTTGTGTGTGTTTTGGTTGTGGTGTGGGCTGTTGTGGGTTTGTGTTGTGGTGGTTGATGGTTGGTGTGTGGTTTGTGGTTTGGTTGTGGTTGTGTTGTGATTTGTTTTTGTGTGTTGTGGTGGTGTGTTGTGTGTGGTGTTTGTGTTGTGGTTTGATGTGGTGATGTGTTGGGTGTGGTTTGGTGGTTTGTGTGTGTGTGGTTGATTTGGTGTGTTTGTGGTTGTGTGTTGGTGTGGTGTTTGTGGTGTGTTGTGTTGGTTGTGTGGTGTGTTGGTGTGTGTTGTGGTTGTTGGTGTTGTGGGGTTGTGTGGTGTGGGTGTGGTTGGTGTTTGGGTGTGTGGTGTGTTGTTGTGTTGGGTGGTGTGGTGTGTTTTGTGTGGTGTGTTGTGTGGATGGGTTTGGTGTGTGTTTGTTGTTGGGTGTTGTGGGTGTGGGTTGGTGGTGTTGGGGTTGTTGTGTGGTGGTTGTTGTGTGTGTGGTGTGTTTGGTGTGTTGTGTTGGATTTGTGTTGTGTGTCTTGGTGTGTTTGTTGGTTGTGTGTTGTGTGTGGTGTTGTTGTTGTGGTGTGTTGTGTGTGGGTTTGTGGTGTGATGGTGTTGTTGTGTGTGTGTTGTGTGTGTTTGTGTTGTTTGTGTTTGTGTTGTGTGGTGTGGGTGTGTTGTTGGGTGTGGTGTGTGTGTGTTTGGTGTGGTTGTTGTGGTGTGTGTTGTGTGTTTGTGGTGAGTGTTGTGGTGTTGTGTTGTGGTGTGTGTTGTGTTGTGTGTGGTGTTGTTGTTTGTGTGTGTTGGTGTTTGTGTTGTGTGTGGTGTGTTTGTGTGTTGGTTGTGGTTGGTGTTGTGTGTGCTGTGGGTGGTTGGTGTTGTTGTTGTTGTGTGTGATGTGTGGTGGTGTGTATGTGTTGTGGTGTGTTGTGTGTTGTTGGTGTTGTGGGTGTTTGGTTGTTGTTGTGGTGGTGTGTTGGTGGTTTGTTGTGGGTGTGTGGTTTGTGTGTTGTGGTTGTGTTGTTGGTTGTGTGTGTGTGGTGGTGTGGTTTGGTGATGTGTATTGTGTGGTGTGTGTTTGTGGTTGGTGTGTGGTTGTGTGTGGTGTGTGTGTGTGTGGTTGTTGTGGTTTGTGTTGTGTGGTGTGTTTTTGTGTTGTGGTGTGTTGTTGGTGTTGTGTGTGTGGTTGGTTTGTGTGGTGGTTGTGTTGTGATGTGTGGTGTGTGTTTGTGTGTTTGTGGTGTGGTTGGGTGTTGTTGTGTGTTGTTGTATGGTGTTTGGTTTGTGGGTGGTGTGTGTTGGTGTGTGTTGTTGTGTGAGTTTGGTGTGGTGTTTTGGTGTGTGGTGTGTGTGGTGTGTGTGTTTGTGTGTGATTGTTGTGTTGTGTGGTGTTGGTGGTGTTGTTGGTGTGTTTGTGGTTGTGGTGTGTGTGTGGTGTTGTTGGTGTGGTTTGGGTGTGTGTTGTGTGGTTGTGTGGTGTGGTGTGTGTTGGTGGTGTTGTTGGTGGTTGTGTTGTGTGTTGTGGTTGTGTTGTGGTGTGTGGTGATGTTGGTGTTGTGTTGTTGTGTTGTTGTGTGTTTGTGGTTTGGTGTTGATGTGGTGTGTTGTGGTTTTGGTGTTGTTGTTGTGTGTGTTTGTTGTGTTGGTGTTGTGTTGGTGTTGTGTGTGGTGTGTGTTGTTGTGGTGTTGTGTGTGGTGTTTGTGTGGTTGTTGTGTGTTGGTTGTTGTGGTTGTGTTTTGTTGTGGTTGTGTGTTGTGTTTGGTTTGTGTGGGTTTGTGTGTTGTGTTGTTGGGTTGTTGGTGTGTGTTGTGTGTGGTGTTTGTGTGTTGATGTTGTGGTTGGTGTGTTTGTGTGGTGTGTGTGTGTTTGTGTGTTGTGGTTGTTGTTGTGTGTGTTTTGTGTGTTGTTGTGGTTGTTTGTGTGTTGTGTTGTGTGTTGTGGTTTGTGTGGTGGTTGGTGTGGTTTGTGGTGGTTGTGTTGTGGTGTGTTTTGTGTGTGTGGTGTGTGTTGGTGTTGTTGTGTGTGTTGTGTTGTGTGTTGTTGTGTTGTGTGGTTTTGATGTTGTGTTGGTGTGTGTGTTGGGTGTGTGTGTTGTGTTTTGTGATGGTTGTTGGTGTTGTGTATTGTGTTGTGTTGTGTTGTGTTGTGTGTGATGTTGTGTTGTGTGTGTTGGTGTGTTGTTGTGTGTTGTGTGTTGTGTGGTGTGTGGTGTGTGTGGTTGTGTGTGTGTTGTGTGTGTTGTTATGGTTGTTTGTGTTTTGTGTGTGTGTGGTTTGTGTGTTGGTGTGTGTTGTGTGTTGTGTGTGTGATTTTTGTTGTGTTGTGTGGGATGTGTGTGTGTTGTGTGGTGTTGTGTTGTGTTGTGTTGGTTGTGTGTTGTGGTGTTGTGTTGTGTGTGGTTGTGTTGTGTGTGTTGTGTGTTGGTGTGTTTTGTGTTGTGTGGTGTTTGTGTTGTGTGTGTGTGTGGTTGTGGTGTGTTTGGTGTGGGTGTGTGTGTGTTGGTTGTGTGGTGTTGGTGTGTTGGTGTGTGTTTGTGTGGTTGGGTGTGTGTTGTGTTGTTGTGGTTGGTGTTGTGGTTTGGTTTGTGATGTTGGTGTGTGTTGTGGTTGTTGTTGTGTGGTGTTGGTTGTGTTGGTGTGTGTGGTTGTGGTTGTGTGTGTGGTTGGTGTTGGTTGTGTGTTGTGGTGGTGGTGTTGGTGTGTGTTGTGTGTGGTGTTGTGGTTTGTGTTGTGTGTGTGTTGTGTTGGTTGTGGTGTTTGTGTTGTTGTGGTTGTGTGGTGTTGTTGGTGTGGTGTGTTGTGTGGTTGGTTTGGTGTGTGTGTTTGGTGTGGTGTGTGTTGTTGTGTGTTGTGGTGTTGTTGTGTGGTGTGTGTGTGTTGTGTTGTGTGTTGGTGTTGTGGTGTGTTGGTTGTGTGTGTGTTGTTGGTGTGTGGTTGTGTTGTTGTGTGGTTTGTTGGTGTTGTTGGTGTGTTGTGGTGTGTGTGGTTGTGTTGGTGTGTGGTGTGTTGGTTGTGTGTTGTGTTGTGTTGGTGTGTTGTGTTGGTGTGTTGTGGTTGTTGTGTGTTGTGTGTGTTTGTGGTGTGGTGTTGTGTGTGGTGTTGTTGGTGTTGTGTGTGTGGTGTTGGTTGTTGTGTTGTGGTGTGTTGTGGTTGTGTGGTGTGTGTGTTTGTGGTGTTGTTGGTTGTGGTGTGTGTTTGTGTTGTGTTGTTGTGTGTGTTGTGTGTTGGTGTGTTGTTGTTGTGTGGTGTGTTTGTGTTGTGTTGTGTGTGGTGTGGTTGTGGTGTTGTGTGTTGTGTTTGTTGGTGTGTGTTTGTGTTGGTTTGTGTGTGTGTTGTGGTGTGTGTTGTGTGGTGTGTTGTGTGGTGTTGTGTTGTTGGTGTTGTGTGTTGGTGGTTTGTGGTGTGTGTGTTGTGTTGTGTTGTGTGGTGTGTGTGTTGTTGGTGTGTTGTTGGTGTTTGTGGTTGTGTTGTGGTGTTGTGTGGTTTGTGTGTTGTTGTGTTGTGTGTTGTGTGGTGTGGTGTGTGTTGTTGTGGTTGTGTTGGTGGTGTGGTTTGTGTGTTGTGTGGTGTTGTTGTGGTGGGTGTTTGTGTGTTGTGTGTGGTGTTGTGGTGTTGGTTGTTGTTTGTGTGTTGTGTGTTGGTGTGGTTGTTGTGTTTGTGTGTGTGTGGTGTTGTTGGTGTTTGTGTGGTTGTTGTTGTTGGTGTGTGTTGTTGTGGTGTTGTGTGTGTTGGTGTGTGTTTGTTGTGGTTGTGGTGTGTGTTGTTGTTGTGTGTTGGTGTGTTGTGTGGTGTGTTGTGTGTTGTGTGTGTTGGTGTGGTGTGTTTTGTGTGTGTTGTTTGTGGTTGTGTGTTGTTGTGTGTTGGTTGTGTGTTGTTGGTGTGGTTGTGTGTTGTGTTGTGTTGTGGTGTGTGTTGTTGGTGTGGTGTTGTGTGGTTTGTGTGTGGTGTTGTTTGTTGTGGTTGGTGTGTGTTGTGGTGTGTGTGGTGTTGTGTGTGGTGTGTGTTTGGTGTGTTGGTTGTGTTGTGTTGTGGTTGGTGTTTGTGTGTGTTGGTGTGTGTGTTGTGTGTTTGGTGTTGGTGTGTGGGTGTGTTGTGGTTTGTGTTGTGGTGTGTTGTGTGTGTGTGTGTTGTGTGGTTGTGTTGTTGTGGTTGTGGTTGGTGTTGTGTGTTGTGTTGTGTGGTGTGGTTTGTGTGTTGTTGTGTGGTTGTGGTGTTGGTGTGGTGTGTTGTGTTGGTGTGTTGTGTGTGTTGTGTGTTGTGGTGTGTTGTGTGTGTTGGGTGTGTTGTGTGTTGTTGTGGTGTGTGTTTGTGTGTGTGGTTGTGTGGTGTTGTGTTGTGTTTTGTGGTGTGGTGTGTTTGTGTGTTGTTGTGTGTGTTGTTGTGTGTTGGTTGGTGTTTGTGTTGTGTGGTGTGTGGTGTTGTTGGTGGGTTGTGTGTGGTGTTGTTGTGTGGTGTGTTGGTGGTGTGGTTGGGTGGTGTTTTGGTTGTGTGTTGGGGGTGTGTGTTGTGTGGTGTGTTGTGGTGTGTGTGGTTTGTGTGTTGTGTGTGGGTTGTGTTGTTGTGTTGGTGTGGTGTGGTTGTGGTGTTGTGTGTTGTGTGTGGTTGTGTTGTTGTGTGTGTTGTGGTGTGTTGTGGTGGTGTGTTGTGTGTGTGGTGTGGTTTGTTTGTGTGGTGTTGTGGTGGGTTGTGTTGTGTGGTTGTGTTGTGTGGTGTTGTGGTGTGTTTGGTGTTGTGTGGTGGTGTGTGTTGTGGTTTGTTGTTGTTGGTGTGTGTTGGTGGTTGTGTTGTGTGGTGTGGTTGTGTGTGTGTTGTGTGGTGTTGTGTTGTGGTGTTGTGTGTGTGTGGTTGTGGTGGTTGTGTTGTGGTTGGTTGTGTTTGTGGTGTGTGTTGGTTTGTGTGGTGTGTGTTGTTTGTGGTGTGTTGTGTGTTTGTTGTGTGTTGTGTTGTGTGGTGTTGTGTGTTGTGTTGTGGTGTGTTGGGTGTGTGTTGTGGTGTGTGGTTGTTGGTGTTGTGTGGTTGTGTTGTTGTGGTGTGGTGGGTTGTTGTGTGTGGGTGTTGTGTGGTGTTGTGTGTGGGTTGTGGTGTGTTGTGTGTTGGTGGTGTGTGTGGTGTTGTGGTGTTGTGTGGTGTGTGTTGGTGTTGTGGTGTGTTGTGTTGGTGTGTGGGTGGTTTGTGGTGTGGTTGTGTTGTGTGTTGTGTTGTGTTGTGTGGGTGGGTTTGTGGTGGTGTTGTTGGTTGTGTGTGGTTGTTGTGTGTGGTTGGTGGGTGTTGTTGTGTGTGTTTGTGGTTGTGTGTGTTGGTGTGTTGTGGTTGTGTTGGTGGTGGTTGTGGTGTGTGTTGTGGTTGTGTGGTGTTTGGTGTGTGTTGGTGTGTGGTGGTGTGTTGGTGTTGTGGTGTTGTGTGGTGTGTTGGTGTTTGTGTTGTGTGTGGTTGTGTGGTTGTGTTGTTGTGTGGTGTTGTGTGTGTTGGTTGTGTGTTGTGTGTGGGTGTGTTGTGTTTGTGTGTGTTGTGGTGTGTGGTGTGGTGTGTGTTGTTGTGTTGGTTGTGGTGGGTGTTGGTGTGGGTGTGTTGTGGTGTGTTGTGTGGTGTGGTGTTGTGTGTGTTGGTGTTGTGGTGTGTGGTTGTGTTGTGTGGTTTGTGTGTGTGGTGTGTTGGTGTGTGGTGTGTGTGGTGTGTGGTGTTGTTGTGGTGTGGTGTGTTGGTGTTGTTGTGGTGTTGTGGTTGTGTGTGGTTGTTGTGTTGGTGTTGTGGTGGTGTTGTGGTGTGTTTGTGGTGTTGGTGGGTGTTTGTTGTGGTGGTGTGTGGTGTGGTGTTGGTGTGTGGTGTTGTGGTGTGGTGTTGTGTGGTGTGTGGTTGTGGTGTGGTTGTGTTGGTGTGGTGTGTTGGGTGTTGTGTGTGGTGTGGTTGTGTGGTTGTGTTGTGGTGTGGTGGTTGTGTGGTTGTGTGGGTGTTGTGTGGTGGGTTGTGTGGGTGTGTGGTGTGGTGTGTTGTGGTGGTGTTGTTGTGTGGTGTGGTTGTGGTGGTGTGTTGGTGGTGGTGTGTGGGTTGTGTTGTGGTGGTGTGTTGGGTGTGTTGTGGTGTGGTGTTGTGGTGGTGTGGTTGTGGTGGTGTTTGTGTGGTTTGTTGGTTGTGTGTGTGGTGTTGGTGTGTGGTTGTGTGGTGTGGTGTTGTGTGGTGTGTGGTGGTGTGTTGTGGTTGTGTGGTGTTGGTGGTTGTTGGTGTTGGTGTGTGGTGTGTGGTGTGTGTGTGTTGTGGTGGTTGTTGTGTGTTGTGTGTGTGTGGTTGTGGTGTGTGGTGGTGTTGTGTTGGTGTGTTGTGTTGTTGTGTGGTGTGTGGTGTTGTGTGTTTGTGTGGTTGTGTGTGGTGTTGTGGTGGTGTGTGGTGTGTGTGGTGTGTGTTGGTGGTGTGTTGTGTGGTTGTGTGTGTTGTGGTGGTGTGTGGTGTTGTGGTGTGTGGTTGTGTGTGTTGGTGGGGTGTGTGGTGTTGTTGGTGTGTGGTGTGTGGTGTTTGTGTGTTGGTGTGTGTGGTGTGGTGTGTGGTGTGTTGTGGGTGTGGGTGTGTTGTGTGTGGTTGTGTTGTGGTGGTGTGGTTGTGTGTGTGTTGGTGTGGTGTGTGTTGTGGTGTTGTGGTGTGGGTGGTGTTGGTGGTTTGTGTGGTGGTGTGGTGTTGTGTGGTGTGTGGTTGTGTGTGTGTGGGTGTGTGTTGTGGTGGTGTGGTGGTGTTGGTGGTGTGTGTTGTGTGGTGTGTGTGTGGTTGTGGTTGGGTGTGGTGTGTTGGTTGTGGTGTGTGTGTTGTGTGTGTGGTGTGGTGTGTGTTGTGTGGGTGGGTTGTGATGTGGTGGTGTGTTGGGTGTGTGGTTGTGGTGTTGTTGGGTGTGTTGGTGGTGTGGTGTTGTGTGGTTGTGTGTTGGTGTGTGTTGGTGTGTGGTGTTGTGGTTGGTGTTGTGGTGTGGTGTGGTGGTGTTGTGTGTGGTGTGTGGTGTGGTGTTTGGGTGTGGTGTTGTGTGGTGTGTGGTGTGTGGGTTTGTGTGTGGGTGGTTGTGTGTGGTGTGGTGTGGTTTGTGGTTGTGTGTGTTGGTGTGGTGGTGTGGTTGTGGTGTGTGTGTGGGTGTTGTGTTGTGTGTGGTGTGTTGGTGGGTGTGTGGTTGTGGTGTGGTTGTGTGTGGTTGTGGTGTGTTGGTGGTGGTGTGTGTTGTGGTGTTGTGTGGTTGTGGTGTTGTGGTGTGGTGTGTGTGTGTTGTTGGTGTTGGTGTGGTGGTTGTGTGTGGTGTGTGGTGTGGTGTTGTGGTGTGTGTGTTGGGTGTTGTGGTGTGTGGTGTGTGTTGTGGTGGTGGTGTTTGGTGGTGGTGTGTGGTGTGGTGTTGTGGTGTGTGTGTGGGTGTGGGTGGTGTGGTTGTTGTGTGGTGTGTTGTGGGTGTTGTGTGGTGTGTGTGGTTGTGTGTTGGTGGTGTTGTGTGTTGTGGTTGTGTGGTGTGTGGTTGTGTGGTGTGTGTTGGGTGGTGTGTGTTTGGTGGTGTGTGGTGTTGTGTGTGTGTGGTTGTGTGGGTGTGGTGTGTGTTGTGGTGTTGGGGTGTGTTGTGGTTTGTGTGGTGGTTGGTGTGGGTGTGTGGTTGTGTGTGGTGTGTGGTTGTTGGTGTGTGTTGTGTGTGTGGTTGTGTGGTGTGTTGTGTGGTGTGGTGTTGTGTGGTGTTGTGGTGTGGTGTGTGGTTGTGTGTGTGTGGTGTGGTGTGTGGTGTTGTGTTGTGGTGTGTGTGGGTTGTGTTGGTGGTGGTTGTGGTGTTGTTGTGTTGGTGTGGTGTTGTGTGGTGTGTGTGGTGTTGTGTGTTGTGTGGTGTGTGTTTGTGTGTTGTTGGTGGTGTGTGTGGTTTGGTGGTGTGTGGTGTGTGTTGGTGTTGTGTGGTGTGTGGTTGGTGTGTGGTTGTGGTGTGGTGTTGGTGTGTGGTTGTGGTGTGTGTGTTGTGGGTGTGTTGGTGTGGTTTGTTGTGTGGTTGTGTGTGGTGTGTGGTTGTGTGGTGTTGGTGGTTGTGGTGTGGTGTTGTTGTGGGTGTGTGGTGTGTGTTGTGTGTGTGTGGTGGGTTGTGGTGTGGGTGGTTGTGTGGTGTGTGTTGGTTGTGTGGTGGTGTGTGTTGGGTGTGTGGTTGTGTGTGTTGGTGGTTTGTGTGTTGTGGTGTGGTTGTGTGTTGTGTTGTGTGGTGTTGTGTGGGTTGTGTTGTGGTGTGGTGTGGTGTGTGTTGGTGTGGTTGTGGTGGTGTTGTGTGTTGTGTGGTGTTGTGTGTTTGTGGTGTGTGGTGTTGTGTGGTGTTGTGGTGGTGTTGTGTTGTTGGTGTGTTGGTGTGTGTGTGGTTGGTGG
>JBAMIH010000306.1:5000-28509 GCA_038501795.1 Pseudopleuronectes americanus
GTCTGTTTGACTCTAAATGATCATAATTCACTAAATGATCATCAGCTGTTTGAAGAAGACTTGAAACTAGAGACTGAGACAGAAACTTCTTCATGTTTACTGACGTTATAAAGTGAGAAGTCACTTTCTATGGAGACTACCAGAGGAGTCGCCCCCTGCTGGTCACAGAGAGAAGACGGTCTCCAGAGACAGAAACGTCAGTCACATGATCCACCACCGAAGTGTTTGCAGTTCTAAACACTTTGTCACAACTTGATTTTTGTCCCAAACGAGTCTCAGCAGAAACAGGAGCTTTGTTGTGTTTAAACCTCTTTTCAGTCCGACCTGTATTCACAGTGGAAACACGCACACACACATTTCTCTAACTTTTCTTATCATGAATTCATGTTGGGTCGTCCTGGGATCAGATGTGTCAAAGACAGGTGTTGGTTCTTCTCTGACCTCCACCTCTTCCCTCCACCAAGTCCTGTAGGAAGCCTTTCAGATGTTTTTATCTAATTCAGCAAACTAACTAACAAACTGGGTGACAACACAACCTCATGGTGGAGATGATTTCCAGTGACTGGCTCAACACCAGTTATCACAGTCAATGTTTCAGTTGTTAGAAGCAGAAGTTCACAGAGCTGCTGACATGTGGAGTTGAAGAGACAGAGCAGAAGAGTTGGAGGAGTCAGAATGAGCTGATCAAACCTCTCTCTCTCCCACTCGACTGTAAATAACGACAACACAAAGTCGGAGCTGTGTTAAAAGGACTCGTCTCTCGGCCGCTGTGACATTTATTCACTTCCACTGGGCGGCCTCCCACTTCCCCAGCCAGTCGGGGGTTAGAGTCAGAAACCAGTCGCTGCTTTGAAAACACGTCTGAGAAGTTGAGAAGTGATCTGATTCGTCCACAGGGACACTCACGTCTCACATCCAGATATCCCTTTGTTCTTTTACATCTCTGTCTTTTTCCCTTCCTCATTAGGGCCTCTCTCGCCCGCCCCTCTCCCTCTCTCACCCACATTCCTCCAATCACACGCCAGCGCCGGCGCTCTACAAAGAGAAGATGCTCTTGAACGCTGCTTGAAAGTGAATCCCCCGTTGACTCCTGATCCCCGTCTCTTGAGCCGCCGCGGCGTTGTGAAGCGACTGAGCCGTCCCCCTAGTGGACGACAGCAGCAACACACAGACAGATGAAGGGCCTCCTCTGATTGGTCGGGTTTGTTTATGAGCCTGGACAGTTACTTGGCTTTGTGCTGACCGGTTGCCCTGGTGATGAAACCCACTGTGTGCCTCTGCCTCTCAACGAATGGAAACATATTCTTGAAAGTGTGTCTGTGTGCATGAGAGACGGAGACAGTGTTCACAAGGTGCTGATCTATCTGTCTCCCTGGTCGGCCCGAGTCGGGTCACTGCTCTGTCACATGCACGAGGACGAGGAGAGAAACTTTAGTTATTTAAGTTTCTTCATATTATGACTTTACTCTCAGAATGGGTCTTTTTATATCTCGTTAATAGTCAAAGGTCATAATTTCGTCTCTCAGGAGTTTTAACCTGTTTCAACGCTCAGGTTCTTCAACTTCAAACCTGAATGTATTTCAACTCATTCTGGAATATTGTCCAACTTTTATTATTTTCACTATTGTCAATATTATCATTGTTATAATCATTGTTGCTGTTGTGCGTCTCTGTGGCTAGAAATAGATGCAAATAGTCAAAAGGTTTATATCAGACAAATATTGACTACACAACACTTTTCATTGATATTGAATCATTTATTTGGTTGAATCATGTGAGAACCACAGAAGCAACAAACAGTCAGAAACATCAGAAACATGAAAAACAATAACTAAGTTCTTCCTTTATTAAACGACTGAATTATTTTACTTCCTCTTCTATGGTTTGGAACAAATGTTCTCCTGAAGATTCAGACTGGAGGTCGTCACCACTGGGTTTTTATCATCTTCAGTTGAGCTTCAACCCAGAGATATCTGGGACCTCGGGTTCAGGGTCTGGGACCTCGGGTCCAGGGTCTGGGACCTCGGGTCCAGGGTCTGGGACCTCGGGTTCAGGGTCTGGGACCTCGGGTTCAGGGTCTGGGACCTCGGGTCCAGGGTCTGGGACCTCGGGTTCAGGGTCGGGGACCTCGGGTCCAGGGTCTGGGACCTCGGGTCCAGGGTCGGGGATCTCGGGTTCAGGGTTTGGGATCTCGGGTTCAGGGACCTCGGGTCCAGGGTCTGGGACCTCGGGTCCAGGGTTGGGGATCTCGGGTCCAGGGTCTGGGACCTCGGGTCCAGGGTCTGGGACCTCGGGTTCAGGGTCGGGGACCTCGGGTCCAGGGTCTGGGACCTCGGGTCCAGGGTTGGGGATCTCGGGTTCAGGGTTTGGGATCTCGGGTTCAGGGACCTCGGGTCCAGGGTCTGGGACCTCGGGTCCAGGGTTGGGGATCTCGGGTTCAGGGTCTGGGATCTCGGGTTCAGGGTCAGGGACCTCGGGTTCAGGGTCGGGGACCTCGGGTCCAGGGTCTGGGACCTCGGGTCCAGGGTTGGGGATCTCGGGTTCAGGGTCTGGGATCTCGGGTTCAGGGTCGGGGACCTCGGGTCCAGGGTTGGGGATCTCGGGTTCAGGGTCTGGGATCTCGGGTTCAGGGTCTGGGACCTCGGGTTCAGGGTCACCGACGTCCACTTCAGGTTCTGGGACCTCGGGTTCAGGGTCAGAGACATCCACTTCAGGTTCTGGGACCTCTGATTCAGGGTCTGGGACCTCGGGTTCAGGGTCAGAGATGTCCAAATCAGGGTCTGGGATCTCAGGTTCAGGGTTTGGGACCTCTGGTTCAGGGTCAGAGATGTCCACTTCAGGTTCTGGGACCTCGGGTTCAGGGTCAGAGACATCCACTTCAGGTTCTGGGACCTCTGATTCAGGGTCTGGGACCTCGGGTTCAGGGTCAGAGATGTCCAAATCAGGGTCTGGGACCTCGGGTTCAGGGTCTGGGACCTCGGGTTCAGGGTCTGGGACCTCGGGTCCAGGGTCTGGGACCTCGGGTTCAGGGTCTGGGACCTCGGGTCCAGGGTCTGGGACCTCGGGTCCAGGGTCTGGGACCTCGGGTCCAGGGTCTGGGACCTCGGGTCCAGGGTCTGGGACCTCGGGTCCAGGGTCGGGGATCTCGGGTTCAGGGTTTGGGATCTCGGGTTCAGGGTCGGGGACCTCGGGTCCAGGGTCGGGGACCTCGGGTCCAGGGTTGGGGATCTCGGGTTCAGGGTCTGGGATCTCGGGTTCAGGGTCGGGGACCTCGGGTTCAGGGTCGGGGACCTCGGGTCCAGGGTCTGGGACCTCGGGTCCAGGGTTGGGGATCTCGGGTTCAGGGTCTGGGATCTCGGGTTCAGGGTCGGGGACCTCGGGTCCAGGGTCTGGGACCTCGGGTCCAGGGTTGGGGATCTCGGGTTCAGGGTCTGGGATCTCGGGTTCAGGGTCGGGGACCTCGGGTTCAGGGTCACCGACGTCCACTTCAGGTTCTGGGACCTCGGGTTCAGGGTCAGAGACATCCACTTCAGGTTCTGGGACCTCTGATTCAGGGTCTGGGACCTCGGGTTCAGGGTCAGAGATGTCCAAATCAGGGTCTGGGATCTCAGGTTCAGGGTTTGGGACCTCTGGTTCAGGGTCAGAGATGTCCACTTCAGGTTCTGAGACCTCGGATTCAGAGTCTGAACTTGGATAGTAGCGCTTCCTCCTGGTCTTCTCCTGCAGCAGCTCCTTGAAGGAGGCCATGTCATGTTGCAGCTGCTCCATAATGGAATGTTCCTGCTGCATGGAGGTCAGCAGGTCACAGGTGTCTTCTTGCATCATGTTCCTCTCTTCCATCCAGTCTAAGAAAAGCTCCTCAAGAACGTGTGCTCGTGTCTCGGTGGGCGCTTCACTATCTAACGGGCTACATGTGATTCTGAGAGAGTCCACGTGGCTGTGATGATACAGATCAAAGGACTGACTGTGATGTAGATGAGAGGACTTTGATGTTGCAGATTAAAAGACTGATTGTTATGTTGATGGTCTCCTTTGATCATTTGAATCCTGTCCTGTACATTCCAATGGACAGGACATTTGACTAGATTATATATTATAATATTATATATAGACTATATTATACACTCACATTTTGAAATATATAGAACATGTGTATTTATCTATATATATATATATATATATAACTCTTCAGAAACTCTCTGCTCTTTGCAATGTTCCTACATCTTCGTACTTCGTGCTCGACATTTCATTTAAACTTTAAACTGATCTAAAGACTTTCAGCTATTTACCTTAAATATAGTTTTTTCATGAATTGTACAGTTTTGAATAATCAAAGATGAAGTTTTATTTTGGATTTTGTAATGGGACACTGCTGGAGTGGTGCCATCATCAATGATGTCATCAATGATGTTAATTTCCCTTCGGGGATGAATAAAGTAATCTCTCTATCTATGTCACCCAGTGGGCTTTCATCTGCTCTGCTCTCCTACATTAGTTGTTTTACTTTTCTTTAGTAGGTCCTACAGGAGTTGTAGTTATATCAGAGGAGCCTCCACCAGCACATACACCCCCATGTACACTCACCAGACCAAAAACACACACGTGAATGATTTTAAACTTGTCTCACTTTTCATACGATCTTCACAAATTATACGTGTTTGTGTTCAGCAAAGTTTTCTGTTGCTCTCGGTCAAAACCTCCCATCAGCGTGAAGGTCAGCTTCTGTTGGTTCCTCTGTGGAGCAGATGATGGACATCTGTTCAGTTAACACACATGTTTTACTAGTTCTGTGGGGACGTGGAACTGATACAAGTTCTAATCTCTGTCTACACACACAAACACCAAACACCAAACACACACACACAAAAACATCCACCTGTCAATCACCCTGATGTCCACGCTGAAGCACATCCACATGTTTTCTACTCACTGTTGTGAGCGAAGAGGCAAACAAACATATTTCATATTGGTATAAATAAGTATAGTAACAATAAGGAGTTATATATATTATATAGGGCAGTAGAATCATTTGCTGTCATAGTGATTTAAATCAGCCCTCGACAAAGCAACAAAGACTTCACCACAGGCCGAGGATTAAAGCTTCTTTATTTTTATCTTTCAAAGTTTCTTTGATTCCTCAAAGTGTCGATATTTTTATATTTTTGTTCCTTTTCTGCATCTAAGAACAAAATGATGATGATTAGACATAAAAACCTATAATGTCTTTTATCTTTTAAATGAAAAAATGTATCCACATGAATCACTACATATCATCGTATTTCTTATAAGCACATTTTATAGTTCAGATGATGCACCGATAACTGGACTGACACATTTGTATGTTTTAAATTATAATATGATGATATTGATCAGAAGCAGCTTGATGACGTCAGTGACCAGGACGACTCATGTGAAACAAAGTTAAACTAAAACTTTGGTTTAAAGTTTCGACAACATGAAGACAAACTTACTGCTGCAGTGACATCACAGCTTCCATCAGCCGGATTCACAGAGCAGCCAACAGGCACCTGATGTCCTCTCCAAGATGATGGACGCTGTCAATTATCCAATCGGAATAAGACTCATGAATGACCCGCCCCTAAAGGATGCTGCAAGAGTCATTTCAAAATAAAAGTAACTATAAAACATGAACATTTAGCCTCAAACACTAATTAAATATTCATTAAACCAGTCATTTGATCAACAGAATTCTTTACTTGTTGAGATTCTGTCTAAAAATGTGAAAGATATAACTCTACTATAACCAGGTGCATTCTGGGATACGATGGAGTCTACAAGCTGATGAGCTGAGTCGGACCAGAGCAACAAACTGTGGGAGTGAGAACTCTCTCTCTCTCCCTCAGTGAGCTTCTGATTGTCTGGGTGTAGCTGTTGCCGACGGTAACGTGCAGCTCCATCTCACCAGTGAATAACAGGCGCTGGAGGAGGCGTTGCTTAGCAACAACAAGAAGACCTCTCCTGCAAATAAAGGCCCGTCGTGATCACATCGGAGCTTCAGGGGCAAACAAGGAGTTTTCAGGTGAAGTGAAATCACAACTTTCTCCTGATGAGACGTCGTCAAGTGGGAGAAAAAATAATAATAATCACTATGTTTCAATCCCTGATATTTAAACATGAACCAGAATCTGCTGCGTGCATCGACTCAGCCGATCATCAGGACTTCAGAGGGTTCCTGCTTCCTGTCCACAAGAAAATACCTTTTATCATAATCAAATGTTTCTTATTCTATAGCAAATGTAGATTGTGATGGTTTTAGTTGAAGATTGGTGGACATGCAACTTCATGTTGTAAGAAGTAATGTAAAGTTAGTAGGTACTGTAACTTTAAAGGTTATTTTATTAACCAAACCTCATCCAGGGATCCTTCCTGCAGAAGCTTCTTCTCCTCATGTGCATATTGCAACTTGTGGAAAAGTAACATTCATTTCTGAGGACGTGCACGACCCTCGCTCCAAACAGACCAGAACACGTGACACAGCTCTCGTGCACATGTCATGAAGTGGATCTGGGGTCAGTGTAAGTATCTCCTCAGGTTTAAAGGTGATAGATGAAGCTGCATGATGAGGAGATGAGAGCTGGTCTCCTCCCACCTCCACACCCACTGTGTGAAGTGAACAAAACAACTGGAAGTATCTGTGAATATGAAATACATGACTTGAGAGTTGCTTTCTTATGCCAGTGAGCAGCCTCCTGGTTAATCAGCTGATTCCTGTGTGATTGGCACAGAAAGTACGTTTGTGTTGAATCTGTCTCCAGAGAACAACAACTCAAGGATTCACGGTTAGAGAATGATTTCCTCTTCAGTTTCTGTCTCTGTAGTTTGTCTTCTAGTTAACGGAACTGATGTGTGTGTCTGTGTGTTGGTCTGGTGCTTAAAGCGTTGTCTCAGGCTGTTAGATCCATGTAAACAGATTAAAGACACACACACACACACACACACACACACACACACACACACACACACACACCAGTTGCTGCCAGTCGGCTCTTGAAAATGAATTATTGATCATGTTGCTCCTATAGGCTCGTCTCAGTGTGTTGCCCCTCCCCGTGTGGTCCAGTAATCCTGCACCAAACACAACGCTTTGATTTTCGACAACATTTTGTGTTTTTGTTTCTCGCTTCACTGACACGAGTCTTAACTTTGATCAATAAACGACTCAGATGTGATTTTCTGCACATGTGGATGTTTCTCTTCAGCCAATCAGCAGCAACATGGAGGAAGTCACTTCACCTCCTGTTGAAGTTTGAAACTTTCGCTCCTCTCGTTGTGATGTTCAGGGCAAACTAAGTGTTTCTGAATATTACTTTGGAGATGTATAATCCTGAGAAGATTTGAATTCTGTTTGACCTCATTGGGTCAGACTGTGAACAAAGATGGACGACACCACAGTCCTCACTTGGTTCATCTCAAGTCTCACATTTTTAGCTTCAACATCAGAACAAACATCGTCAGCTTCTTCCAAGCTGCTCTGAGGAGCTGGAAACTCCACGAGTCCTCGTCATGTAAAGTTGAACACACAGGGAGTATGTGGTGAAGCTGTTTAACACAACCATCACACATGTAGGCTTTTAGTTGTGTTTCTATATGAGCACACCAGCACGACTCTTTATGCTGTGTTCAGCAGCTGTTGTCTCTTTGTGTGTCTGTCTGCTGTCTGGTGCTGTGCAGAGAACATCTGTCTGCAGCAGCTGGAACCGTGACGCGGTGACGTGAAAGTGACAGACACACTAAAAACCAACACAATGATCTGAAAAACATAAATAAACTACACAATGTTGTTGGAAACTCTGAGCACAGCTGAGGACACTGCAGGTCCAGCTTCAAGTGTCTCTCTTTACAGACACACTTTCATGAGAGTTTGTGAACTAACACACAACATTAGGAGCTGATTAAACACAATGTGCAGTGGTGTGAATTGTTCTTGTTCGAAGACGCACACACAGACACACAAAGCAACACACATAGCTGGTGACAGCGGCGTAAAGAAACCCCCGACCTCACCTCAGCTGCAGCCTCATGTATTTATTTGTTTTCAGTCTGTTTCAGTGAAGATAACTGTGGCTGCATTAAAACCACAGCTATAATTAAAAACCTCTCAGTAAAACACAGAAACCACACCGGACTCACATTTAATAAAACTCTCACACTCTGATAAAAACACACACCAGCGCTCGGCTCAACACCAGGAGACCTCAATATTTCATTTTGTAATAATATTCAGAGTCAGAGCTTCAACCTGACCGACATGGAGTTTGTCCTGAAGCTGCAGCGGTGAAACTAAAGCAAAAAACAAATCTCAGCTCTCATTTCTGTTCATGTTAATTCACTTATGATTAATATAATTTACACCTGAGACATGAGACGTGTGTGTGTGTGTGTGTGTGTGTGTGTGTGTGTGTGTGTGTGTCTGTGTGTGTGTTACTTTAAACAAACACCAAAGACAGAGAAGGACAGAACAAGGAGTAAATGCAGAAACAGAAAATGGGTAAATTATAGTTTTGGTGAGCTATTGGTTGTTGAATGAGAGAAGATGATGTAAATGATTCAGAGCCTGGAGATCAGCTCCCGGCCTGAGAGGCAGCAGCAGAACATCACACCGTGTTCAGGCTGTGGACAGATCCATCAATATATTCTCAGAGGCTCAGAGGAGCTCGAATCGAAACCTCGTCCTGAGGCTGAAATCTGACGGGATCATCGTCAGGAGAACAGAAACGTTATCGTTACCTTCACGCTCGTCAGATCGTCACATCTCCACTCAGGTGATGTTCAGGGAAGTGAGACCATCTTCAGGTTCCTGGTGTGAAGCTTTCAGCCAATGATCAGCCTGAGTGACTGAGCAGAGCAGCGAGGGTTCAGCAACAGATCTGAATGAACGAGGGAAATACAGAGTGGTAAACACGTCTCACTCTCACACACACACACACACACACACACACACACACACACACACACACACACACACACACACACACACTTTACATCCTCTAACCTCAGAGCTTCATCCCATGAACCTAATTCTGCTGCCACCTACTGAGTCAGTGTGTTGTTGTGTTGATATCACAGTGACACCACAAGCTGAGAGACCACTCAGCTCTCCTTGATATGGTGTGTGTGGGTGTGTGTGTGTGTGTGTGTGAGTGTGTGTTTGTGTGTGTGTGTGTGTGTGTGTGTGTGTGTGTGTGTGGGTCGAGGGAACACAGAGGAGCTGAAAAATAAATGTATTTACTGACAGACAGAGAATCGGGCTTGTGGGATAAAGGAAGAGAGAAACAAGGTAGACGATGAAAACACAGATCTGCTTGGTGGTGAAAAATTCATCTCAAGGCAGCAGGCCATGCCTAAAGCAAGTTGGGCTTTCAATGATTAATTTATCTCTACGCCAATCCCAGAGGAATCTGTGTGTGTGTGTGTGTGTGTGTTGTGCTCTCGCCTCCATCACGTCTCCCCGGCAGCAGCATTAGACCCGATGGAAGCCTGGATTCGGTGAAACAACACAAAGTGCTGGTGGGCATGAGCTCTTCTTTGTTTACGTGTGCATGTGAACATGTATGAGCCACACACGTGACGTGGAGATGCCAGGGATCATCCTGTTCTGTGTGAAACTGTGACTCGCTCCTTTGGTTCTTGTTGAAAACATAAATGATCAAACAGCTGAATCCACAGCAGCTTCTGGTCTTCAGGGCTGAGACGGGGACAGGGCGTCTGCTAGGGACGAGGATTCATCTTCATTTGGGGCTGTAGGGAGAATTTGGGGCAGCAAGACAAAGTGTGTGTGTGTGTGTGTGCGTGTGAGAGTGTGTGTGTGGGACTGAGTCATAATAGAATGCAGTGTGTGTCTCAGTGTGGCTCGATGATGGGATTTTGATGGTGTTGGATACACACAGTGTGTTGGGTCTGAGACTTTGAATCAGGACAATCCAGTCCCACTGCTGTGACTCGATCAGACTTCAACCCTCTGGAGGATTCAGCCCCTGAACTGAGACACAACTGTTATCAACACAATCTGCTGAAGATCAGATTAAATCAAAAGTTGTTTTCTTCTACATCTCAAAGTTTAGTTATTTCGAGGCCAAAAGCTCCAAATGTCTCTTTCCCTGATTCAGTAGAAATACGTCCTGGTTCAGAGCAGATCTGCAGAGAGACACACACAGAAGAAACCTTCACCTCCTCCACCTGCAGCTGCTTCAGCAGCTCTGCTCAGATTCCTCCTCCGAGTGAGACCTCTGCTGTTGACCTCCTCTCTCCGACTCACTCTCACACTTCCCCATGTTTCCTCTCAGTCAGCGGCGCTGAGGTCGAGCTGCTCACAAGGTCGACGAAGACTCCCACGACACTCGTCTTCATCGCTCAGTCCGTCCATCGCTCTTCAAGGACACTGGCTCTGCACACAAACAGTGTCACACAAATCATTTCACAGACATGATCATGTTTAGTATAAAAACCTGAATTATACTGAAATCTAATAAACAACATAACAATTTAAACAGCAGCAGGTTTTCATTCTGTGGTGAATCTCAAAATCAAACCTTCAGAAGAGACACTTTTTAAAATTACATAATATAACCTTCACTTTTCTTTTATTTAAAGGTTTGTACTTATTCTTCTGTATTACATCGTTTGTTAGGAACAGAAATGTTCTTAATTTATTCATCTGGCTGCTTTTGACATTTAAGTTTCTTGTAGCTGTTACAATAAATTTGAAGTTCAGACAGATGTCGAGGAATCAGAAGGTTTCTGCTCCGTCTCTGCTAAAAGCAAATAGAAAGTGTGAAATAGATCATGTCAGAGAAGGTGTAAGTGGAGGTGGAGGAGAAGCTCCAGCTCAGATCCTCACTGGATCAATACAGAACATTTCTTCAGGTTTAAACTCACAAACAGAATCAACATCTTCAGCTGCTGTGATTAAGAGAAACAAGGTGGTTTCACATTTAGTTTCTGAAACCTCTGTAGAAGTTTATTCTGTCTTCTGCTGTGTGACCTCTGTTCATGTTGGAACTTTCCTCCCTGCAGAGCTGCTTCCTCCCGGTCTTGAGCAGGAAGTTGTAGAATTCCCTGGACTCGGCTCATCCTCCGATTCCTTCTCCTTTTGGTGTGTCCCTGTCAGTCGCTCGTCTGGCAGCACTGGTTTCTCCCTCTTGTAAACTGTGGACATGTGGGAACCTGACTTCTCCCCAAACACAAATCCGTGGGGGACAGATTTCGGCATCACACTTTAAATTATGGATGAAGTGTCCCCTGCCTCTTCTCTCCTCTCCCCCGGGGCTTCTGCTGAGGGACGCTGAGAGAAAACCAAAATCTCCAAGGACTCCCTCTGCATCTCAACGCAGACAGACACACACACTCACACACACACACACACACACACACTGCAGGTACGTGCTCTTCTGGCTCCTACATCACAACATACACACACAAACATTCCTCTGCAGTCAGTGTATATGCTGCAGAATATAAAACACATTTTACTAGACGTGACAAACGACTGATGTTTGAGGAATAAATTCATATCTCTACAAATACTGACTGACTGACTGACACACACACACACACACACACACACACACACACACACACACACACACACACACACACACACACACACACACACACACACACACACACACACACACACACACACACACACACACACACAACACACACACACACACACACACACACACACACACACACACACACACGTGTCACCAGAGGCTGATGTCTCATTTGGTGATGTCTCATGAATCAAGCTCCACTCCGAAGCTTTTTCTGGAGCTTTCAGTCATTATCATTAAACCCAGTTTCCTCTGTTGTCATGGAGACGGGTCTGATGCTCTCCAGCCCAGCGTCTGTTATGATTTCATACTCAGGATCTTTTTCCACTTCTTAATTCTTGACCTCAGATTCGAAGGCTTTTCCGTCACTTTCATCCTCATCATTGATTTGGTTCTTTACAAACATGCACAGAAGTAATTAAATATATATACGTACAGAATATATTACACTACGGAACTATACATTTTTCAGTGATGTAATAATAAAAACATGAGAATATTAATATGAAACTACTTATATTCATTCATGACTCTATTCATTCAGTTTGTATTGGGAATGTGAAGCTGCTCAGTTTCTCATGTGAACTCAGGGTGAGGTCTCTGTGGAATTTTTAAAGACCTGAATCATCCTGGTTAATTTATTAGTAAATCATTTATTAGTCTATTTGTTATACTTTCTTCTATATGAGTAATTTCCTCACCTCTAAAAAGAAAATAGAAAATAGCACAAAAATCCTCTGGTACACACAGAAGAAACTCACTGAGTAAAATAATGTTTAGAAAATCTCTTGATTCACAAAACAACATGAACATCAAGTTCCTCCTGTAGCTTCACCAGGATGTGCTCAGAGGAGGTTGAGCTCCATCAGGTTCCTCCTGCAGAAGGTCTCCACCTGAGTGTCAGTGTGCAGGTCAACATGGAAGCAGCTCGTGGTTCTGAGCGTCCAGATGTTCTCCTCCGTCACCTCCTCTGGTCTGAACTCACACAGAGCGACTGACAGAGAAGAGGAGAAGAGCAGCAGCTGCTTTGAGCTGCTGTCGGTCCTCCTGGTTATTAGAGAACACGGCCGACCAACAGTCTGCTGAGTTGTTTACTGCCTCAGACACAGGGGAATACAAAGGACACACACACACACACACACACACACACACACACACACGCTCACACTCTTGTTTCACTAAACAAGGAGGACACTTAATTTGCTGAAAACTTTCCCAAACTTCATCCAAACATGTTTCAAAGTGTAAACAATGATTTATATATTATGTTGTACACACACACACACACACACACAATGTGTCCAGTTATGACACCAGTAATAAAAGTAAACACACACACAAAGGATGATCCGCTGCCTCCTCTGAGACACAAAGAGCTTTATTATCCAGGTGTTTATGTGCAATATGTTTTAAGGTGGTTGTCTATAGATATAGATGACATTAAATGTGTGTGTGTGTGTGTGTGTGTGTGTTAATTTAAGTAGATGCAGATGCATTTTATTTATCCCACACACATGCACAGACATGCAAACGCACACTCATGCAGGTAGGGAAATGTAATCTCTGCTTTTGACCCATCTGTGTGCAGGACACACAGAGCAGTGAGCGACTATGTACAGCGCTCGGGGAGCAGATGTTGGGGGAGTAAGGTGCCTTGCTCAGGGGCACTAGACAGGGTCTAGAGAGACTCTTGGATTTTTGGGCAGATCAATCCAGGTTTCGTCTTTTGTTGTCTTTCCGTGGAATCGAATCTGGACCTGAAGCTGAGCTCACATGCTCACACACAGATCTGGAGTCAGATCGTGGTTCAACATCTGCATCATCTCCGTGCACGAGACAAACGGATGAATCTTTAAATCTCCGAGGTGAAGACAGAGGTGAGAGCAGCAGGAGACTCTGTGAGAATCCTTCACTCTATGAATTATGTAGACTTTGGAGAACACTTGGACAGGAAGTCGAAAACATGTCATTCTGAATCCCGGCTGGTTTGGACCGGCTCAGTTTCCTTCATCGCCACCCTGACAGACACAGGGGCTGAGGAGCCGCCTGTCAATCAAGACGTCTGCACGGTATCGAGTCCGTCAACTCAGAGAGACACAAACAGGAAGCTGCATCCGCACAAGAGCTCCGGGAACAAACATATCAAGAGTCTATCAACAGCTCCATCGTCTCCGGCCGAAGCACAAAGACCTCTGCTCCGAAGCTTCACCGTCCAGCAGAGATACTTTATTATAAAGAATCAATTCATGATTAAAACGCTTTGATGTTTTCAGAGTTTGATCTGAAAATCAAACTCACTGAGAAGGACAGAGACACATCCAGAGCTGTTTGAGTGAGAAGGAAGTGGCAGGAAGCTGTGGGTGTGATCTTCACTGGGAAGCTGGACATGTTTCTCCCTCATTATTTGAAATGGTTAATTTTGTCCATTTACTTTTGATGAGACACCAGGAGCCCTCTGGAGACAGGTATCAAATAATCAATATAAACCTGATTTCATACAGAGACTGGTGAACTGAAATCCTAGTTCCTTCAGTCGTTTCCTCATGTTTTCAGGCAGTGTTCTTTTTCTGCAGATATTGTATTTTGCTGGAGGTCAGGATCAGGCGCAGTTCTAAGAATCTACGAAGTTTGAAGTAATATATATTTGTAAGATCAGTGTTATAACAAATTAAAAACCACAAAGACTTAATCATTTCATTCAAAAAACACATGAGCACTTGAAACCAGACAGATTCTCAGTCCGTGCACCAGTCCCCGTCTTTGTTTCAGAGCGACGTCACTTCTCTCTGTATTCTGACAGCTGCAGTTTGATGTTCTTAATAAAGTCTCTCTGAGCAGCGTCCAGATGAGAGCAGCTCTGGGATCAGTTGTTACATGGAGCACTCACAGTGGGGACGTCTCTGCCCCGGGTCATGCCTCCCAGGTTCATTAGTGGCGGTTGCTTGGGCAGTGTTCAGCCTGGCAGGCAGGCCGCCGGCTCCACCTCAGGCTCAAAGTCTACTCCCACTTTATATGCGTTTTAGAAACTGAATCTATAATTTTCTCTTTTCTATATGTCGTGAATTCTCTGATAAATATGATGGAACTGAACATCGATCAGGAACCTGGGAGCTGCTTCTCTGGGTGAAGATGAAAATCATTATTCAACATTCAGGCTTCTGGCTTGAAACCAAATGTGATTTCATTAAGAATAAAACTAAACATGGAGCAGACGTTCTCACACGTGCTCACACAACGACTCAGCTTCTCCTCCCTCCACCTGAAACTACACTTCAGCTCCTGAGTCACGACCACATCAACACAACGCCGCAGGACCAACCCTGATTGGTCACCAAGCAGCCACTGGCCTGCTGCTGCCATGCTGGAGCCAATCACATTTCATTAAGTCCACCTGCTACACACACACACACGCACACACATACGCACGCACACGCACACAGTGGTCGACAGAAAACCTATTACACTGAAATCACAGAAACACAAACTCACAAGTGTGTAGACGTTCGGATCCACAGGTGCTCGTACACAGAGATGGACAGAATGACCCCCGAGGCTATTTAACACACACACACACACACACACACACACACACACACACACACACACACACACACACAGGTGCACTAATGAAAACCCCAACAGTTCGATTCCCTCAGTGAAGCTCATTGTGTTCTCTCGTGATCGGACTCACACTCACACTTCTTCACATGTCACTGCATGAGCTGGTGCACGTCTGCCCCCTGCAGGTCAGAGCAGACCAGTGAGGAACCAGGGTCTGAGTCAGGATGAACAATGTGACGGCCGAGGACACACATCACACACACAACATCAGCTGCAGCTCACACACACAATCATCACACTGTCCAGCCACACACTCCACTGTTCACCTGGGATCTGTGAGGTTGTTGGTCAGATTGTTGCACCATGACATTAAGGTTTGTTGTCTCAGAGGAAAATCCTTCATTTCACTCCTCAGTCAGAAGTTGTGTCTCTGAGGCTCCCGGGCCTGTGGACACAATTACTACTTACTGCTGTTACCTAGCAACTGGGCTGAAGTTACACTGGACGAGAACAACTTTTAATGCTCCTTGGTTTTTAAGCATGTGAAGCATTAGCTGTTGAATCAAAGTGTCACACTGAGGAGCGGACGCCATGACTCTCTACACCGAAGTGCAATGCATCCTGGGATTGGTCGGGCTGCAGCCGTCAGAGCCTTCGTTTCTCTGGGATGGAAGGAAGCACCCCCCCCCCTCCTCCTCATCCTCCTCTTCCTCCTCCTCCTCTTCCTCCTCTTCCTCCTCCTCCTCCTCCTCCTCCTCCTGCTCCTCCTCCTCTTCCTCCTCCTCCTCATCCTCCTCTTCCTCCTCATGCAAAGTGCAGATCTGTTCAATTCTCCTCAGACAAATTGTCTCCTCAGAACTGGAGCTCATTATTTCGCCTGCTTCATTTTTCCTCACCACACACACAGATAGTTTCTTCAGGTAATCAGCATCTCATCCTCAGCTGGAGTCTGGCAGCCGGTAACACACACACACACACACACACACACACACACACACACACACACACCTTCAGGCTCATCACCAGTCGTCCTGCTGGCTTGAACTCAGCAGAGCAGAGGGAGGGGAGCACACAGACAGAACAGCAGCTTTTAAAGACCAATTAAGAGATTGTTTAGTGAGGAGGTGGCCGAGCAAACGACTCCAGAGGGAATGGAACCGGCAGCCCTGGCAGTGTCAGTGCCTTGCTTGACCATCAGTCATACAGGAGCAGGTAGAGATGGGGAGAGAGAGAGTGAGAGAGATAGAGAGAGAGAGAGAGATAGAGAGAGAGAGAGAGAGAGAGAGAGAGAGAGACACAGACAGAGAGACAGAGAGAGAGAGAGAGAGAGAGAGAGAGAGTAAATGTAATTTAATGACCTCATGGTTAAATCCAGAAATTCTTTAATTGGCAGAATGTTTGCTGTGTCATTTTTTTAATCTTACACATCAGACTGACACACACACACACACACACACACACACACACACACACACACACACACACACACACACACACATACATACACACACATACACAAAGTGGGTCTAATGAGAGTGTGAGCTGTTGAATTACTGTGAGTAATTAGCAGAGGTTTGATGATGGAAGCAAACTAGTGTGTGTGTGTTTGTCTGTGTGTGTGTGTGTCTGTGTGTGTGTATGTTTGTGTGTTTGGTGCAGAATAAGAAACACACTTTTCTTTTAAAATCAGCCACCTTAGATTTTTGAACCATGACCCAGATCGTGGACACCGTGCGCATCAGGTCAAAAGTCAAATTAAATTCACGCAGGTCAGGTCACAGAAACATTTGGAGTCATTAAGGTCAGAGTCACTTTCATTGGTTCTTTAAAATGAGAAATTGATTCCAGGAGTCGTCTGAGTCACAGACGAGGGTCAGAGGTCAGAGGTCAGAGACTCACACAGACGTGGTTCAGGTCCTTTCATGGGATTTGTTGACAAGATGAAAATATAACGATGTTCTGTTGTGAGGTCAGATCCCGAAGCTTCAGTCACTGAGGTCGTGTTTTCAACTCGTCTCCACTGAGCAGGTTTTCATCATGTCGCTTCGTCAGCAGGATTCAATTAAACAAACCTAATTCAATTAACCTGAATAAATCCAAATGTATCAGGAGATCAAGATGGATGTAAACAATCAGACATATTTATGGTGATGAGATATTATTTTGTATTATCCTTGGATCTGATATTTCTATTTTAAAGTAAAAAAATAAGTGAAATTCCTGAATGTTCAAGGTTTGTATGTGTTCTGCTGTTGATGTCTGCAAACAGCTGCTGTTGCTAGGCAACCATAAGAAACAGCATCCAGAGGAACATGATGAGAGAAACTGAAAGAATCTGCTGCTCTGGAGGGAGAAGCTCCGACCTCCTGAACCTCAAGAGAGGGAAACCACTTCAAAAGAGCAAAGACAACTCTCAGTGTACACAACTCTATGGACACTCTACACAACCACCTGTCCTCAGTCAACACATTATTTATTTCCTTATCCTCCTGTTGATGTTTGAAAACATGATGAATTTTTAACAGCATCTCTAAAGTGAAATCATGCTGAACACAATTTAATAATACACAGTTAATGTTCATTTGACAGAAGAAATATATGGAAATGAAAACAGGGATTATATCTGCAGTGAGTGTGATTTTCATAGAAATGAGCTTAAATATGTGTAATATATTGTAATTATTGTAATATATTTGGAAACTAGACATGGAGCACTCAGAGTGTGGACTTAGATTCAAACAGTTTTACAGGTTTGTCCTGACGTTGGAAACTTGAAGGTTCATTTGAACATTTTCTCTCTGAAACATTCAACTCACTTTGAAAGAAATATTGAAGGTATTTGGTAGATACCTTAAATAATTGTGTATTTTTATACAGATCTGCATCAAGTCATTTTCACTTGAATACAGTGGATCTTTACTTTCATTCTTATTTGGCTGTTATTCATCTTTGGGTTAGGGTTAGGGTTAAGATGTAAATGTAACCGTCCGAAAGGTGAACTTGTGTGAGCTCCTCCTCCTGCTCTTCCTCCTCCTCCTCCTCCTTATCCTCCTCCTCCTCCTCCTCCTCCTCCTCCTCTTCCTCCTCCTCCTCCTCCTCCTCCTGCTCTTCCTCCTCCTCCTCCTCCTCCTCCTCCTCCTCCTCCTCCTCCTCCTCCTTCTCAGGTCTTATTAGAAACACAGTGAAGATACACATAAATAGAAATGTGAGAGTTTATAATTCATCTCCTCGTCCTCTGGCTCGTCTCCCTCTCTCCTCCCTGGCAGCATTAATAATCAGACCTGACGTCTCTGACATCTCTTCTCCTCCCGCCTCGTGCATCTATAATTAATCTTCGGTTGGCGTTGCAGTGTCGGCCGGGGCAGAAACAGGTAGAGGTCACAGGGTCAAGTTATCACGGTGAGAATAACATGCCTGAACGCATCGTGTGTCAGAGCCGCAGACAGCTGAGAGACGCAGGAGAGAAGAAGAAGAAGAAGAAGAAGAGCTCCAGACGCTGATGTGATGCAACGTGACATCACAGCAGAGAAGATGTTCGGAGACATTTTGACTTTTGACGATCTAATCTAGCTCCTGGAAAGTTACCCATCATGCACCACTCTCAGTAAATACACAGAATAACTGCAGCTCCGGTGTGAAGCTTCCACAGGAGCAGCAGTTCTCATTATCTCTGTTTTTATTCATGCAATTAAAAGGAGATTTTTGTTGATTTGTTTTTCCTGATGTAATTGAAGAATGTAAGAGATCGCCATGGTGACACGCTTGTTCCTGATTGGACGCTTGTTCAAGATTCAAGATTCAAGATTTGTATTATCAAATGCACAACAATAACATTAAGCAGTGGCTGGCAATGAAATGCTTGAGTCACAGTTCCTGACGTCAGTTTCTCATTTGGCTCAGCTTTCAATTATGTTTTGTATATTTTCACCCTCACAGATTTCAGGTAGAGGTGTTATCTGTGTGGGAGGAAGTGACATGTCTAATTTCCCGGCGGCCATTAGCTTTAAGTAATAAATGACATCAGGGCTGCAGCCACAGGGAAGCCCAGGAACAGGAAGTGAAGTGACCTTCAGTTTGGAAGAGGAGAAGGAACAGGACGTGAAGTGAGCTTCAGTTTGGAAGAGGAGAAGGAACAGGACGTGAAGTGAGCTTCAGTTTGGAAGAGGAGAAGGAACAGGACGTGAAGTGAGCTTCAGTTTGGAAGAGGAGAAGGAACAGGACGTGAAGTGAGCTTCAGTTTGGAAGAGAAGAAGGAACAGGAAGTGAAGTGAGCTTCAGTTTGGAAGAGGAGAAGGAACAGGACGTGAAGTGAGCTTCAGTTTGGAAGAGGAGAAGGAACAGGACGTGAAGTGAGCTTCAGTTTGGAAGAGAAGAAGGAACAGGAAGTGAAGTGAGCTTCAGTTTGGAAGAGGAGAAGGAACAGGACGTGAAGTGAGCTTCAGTTTGGAAGAGGAGAAGGAACAGGACGTGAAGTGAGCTTCAGTTTGGAAGAGGAGAAGGAACAGGACGTGAAGTGAGCTTCAGTTTGGAAGAGGAGAAGGAACAGGACGTGAAGTGAGCTTCAGTTTGGAAGAGGAGAAGGAACAGGACGTGAAGTGAGCTTCAGTTTGGAAGAGGAGAAGGAACAGGACGTGAAGTGAGCTTCAGTTTGGAAGAGGAGAAGGAACAGGACGTGAAGTGAGCTTCAGTTTGGAAGAGGAGAAGGAACAGGACGTGAAGTGAGCTTCAGTTTGGAAGAGGAGAAGGAACAGGACGTGAAGTGAGCTTCAGTTTGGAAGAGGAGAAGGAACAGGACGTGAAGTGAGCTTCAGTTTGGAAGAGGAGAAGGAACAGGAAGTGAAGTGAGCTTCAGTTTGGAAGAGGAGAAGGAACAGGACGTGAAGTGAGCTTCAGTTTGGAAGAGGAGAAGGAACAGGACGTGAAGTGAGCTTCAGTTTGGAAGAGGAGAAGGAACAGGACGTGAAGTGAGCTTCAGTTTGGAAGAGGAGAAGGAACAGGACGTGAAGTGAGCTTCAGTTTGGAAGAGACAACGATTTATGAGAGAATCTTTGAAATTAGGACAAAGTTTAGAAACAGTTTCATCAAATGATCAGAAGAACAAACATGTGAATGTGTCCAATGAGACGGACAAAACACTTCATTCATGTTAAACACTCACATTTATACTCCATGTAACACACACACACAAACACACTCACACACACTCACACACACTAACACACACTCACAGCTGGCCTGATCAATGATTCGTAATTGGACCTGCAGAGAGAGAGAGAGCAGGAGGGTCCTGTGGTGTTCAGTGAAACAAGTGTGTGTGTGTGTGTGTGTGTGTGTGTGTGTGTGTGTGTGTGTGTGTGACCACAGGGAGACACAATGAGGGAGGAAGGAAGGATCACTGGTGTGAAATGAGACAAATGAGTGTGTCGGAGGCTTTGTTTGTCGTGTTCAGTTTTGTGTGTGGCTGTTCTTCCATGTTTCTGATTGTACGGCCATTGATCTGTGCACGTTATCAGTGTGTGTGTGTGTGTGTGTGTGTGTGTGTGTGTGTGTGTGTGTGTGTTGTTCCTGCTGCATCATAACATCAAAGAGAGTGTGTTACTCCTTGACAGCCGTCACTGGGCCGTGTGTGGTCGACTGTCACCTGCACTCTGACTCTGCGTGTCCAATCAGGGAGGAGGAGCGAGCTCTGTGATTGGCTGTCCTCTGAGGAAGTGACCTTGATGATGAGGTCACTTATTCTGATGACCAACGGATCGCACTAAGGGGCGGAGCTTCTCCCCTGACCTGCGGAACCTGAGAAGGTCAAACGTTCTTCTTCTGCTTTGATATTAATTTATTCTTCACAGTTATGATTCTATATAAGATATTATGTTCAGTTCTATGGATCCAGGTCAGGAGGTTCACATGCAACCGTTCCTGTTTCTTTTTCTAAAGCAGATTTACTTTGTACAAACACAGGAAAAGGTCATTTTAAAGATTCATCTTGTTGTTGGTCAGTGATGCAAGAAATTGAAATGAATCAGAAAGATCAGAAACGACTGCAGCTGTAAGATTCATCTTCTATCTGTGATTTGATGTGAGGTTCATCCAGAAGCTTTCAGTTTGAGACTTTAGAAACTCTGCTGGTTCCTTTAGGATCATCACTCTGCACCAGTGGAGGAAGCATCAGGCCACTGGTGGAACTGGAAATCGATCTACAAAGAGTTGTTTGATTTTGGAAATTGATCACGAGGAATTTGCTTGAATGGAGACCAGTGAGAAAGTGAAGGGTTTGATCTCCAGCGCGTGTCCGTGCTCCGCCGAGCAGCAACCAGCCGTTTCATTGGGTTTAATAAAGCGGAGCATGTAAACAACTGAAGCCGAACCTCCTCTAATTACTCACTACTACACTTTCAGTTTACTTTTCCAAAGAGAAATCTGTTTCTAGATAATCACTGAACAAATTAATGAATCTGGATTTCCCTTCATCAGCATGAAGTTTGTTCTCTGAGTCCATCACACCTGGTCCTTGTGTCCCATTAGGATTCATCCGCCTCTGAAAATAGTCCCAAACAAATGCCCAGTTAACTTTTGCTAAAAATTACCAACAGCAAATGGATGTTTTAGTGTTTTCATGGGAACAGAATTATAGAAAACAGCAGAATTATCTTCTAACTTGAATATTTGACCCAAACACATCAAACAACTTGTAACTGAAACGTGTAGGTGGTCGAGACGTGGACCTGAAGTTCTGAGAACAGATTTATTTAAAAAGTCCATCTCCCCCGGACAGAAGACAAAAGGTTGAAAACAAGTGAAACCCGTGTTTCTGTGATTTATATTCAATCTGTATAAAAGATGAAACCATCTTCAGCCTGGTGGTGTTTGTAGAGAACCTCCCAGAAGGACTCAACAGTTGTGTGGGTGTCGGCCGTCATGGCGGCGGGAGGTTTGATCTGCGGCCTGTGTCCGTGCGCTGGCTGCAACGAGCCGTTTCATTGGGTTTAATAAAGCGGAGCGTGCCAACAACTGTCGTCTGAGCCGCGAAGCCAAACCTCCCCACGTGCTGCGGAGAGGAGGATGAAAAGAGGCCGGGGACAGCGAGGGTCCTCCCGGCCAGAAGGAGTCCATTATGCTCCTGTGTGTCACGCAGCCATCTCTGTGCCGGCTCGCTGCCACGCTGGGGCCTCTGTAAAGGCCCGGCCCGGCAGAGTGCTGGCACACGGCGCCCAGGACACGCTGCTAAATCCCATTAGAGTCTGTCCAGATGATCCCAGGCTGCCAGGGTCTGTCAGTCATCATCAGGGTTTAACCTCAGGGAGCCGCAACGCTTTGAATTAACCTTAAAAACAAGTATCAGTGCTGAGCTGAGGAGACGTACGAGACAACGGACAAACGAGACACAACGAGACACAACGAGACACAACGAGACACAACGAGACACAGACACAACGAGAGACAGACACGGCTGAAGACAGAAATAAAGATGCTCCTCAGACGTCCTCCTCCTTCATGGAGCGATAGCACAACGAGGAGGAGAAGAGAACGTGAAGGTCTCAGGTCACCATCCATCTCAGACATGAAGAGCCAACGCTCATCAACAAGATACACAATCAGCTACGTGCACATTCCCTTTAACCACAGTTACAACTGTCATCATCAGTTTGTGCAGCATGTGTTGAGAAGTGGATATGAATCTGCCTTCATGATTTAAAATCTGTGTTTTCTTTTTTACTTCATTCATCATATATTTTGATATTTCCTGACGCAGCAGATGATGAAATATAAGATTCTGTTTCTGCAGGAGACGATAAAGCCTCTGCTCTGATTGGTCAGATCAGGTCTCTCCATCGTCGGGTCTCGAACCTGTGACCAAGCAGCACAATGGATGAGATTCATCGGTTTTTCTTTAACTGTTTTAGTTGCACTAGTTTGTCAAAGTGTTGATTTAAAGGAGAAGTTGTGAGATTTAAATTCATCTTCATCATTAAGGGTCTGATCTTCTCCACTCATGGATCCTCTGGTCAGACTCTCTTCTTCTTCACCACCTTCCTTCCCTCCATCCCCGTCCCGCTCCACAGCACTGAGACGCTTCTAATCCTCTTTTGATGAACTTGGTTAATGGACGTCCCGCTGCGCGCTGGCTCTGTTCATTAGGCAGCACACGACCCTCTCCACGCCCCCGGGACACGCACTGCGCGTGCCCGCGGCGCCCTGTCCATAAATCCACCCAAAGTGGAGAAAGTTGAGCGCGTGAAACTTTGTTCCCAGTGAACTGATCGAGTTTGGCTTCTGGGGAAAGTTTGATTGACAGCGATGTCGCCGCGTAAAAGCCTGTTTGCTCCTTTCATCCCGGTGGATCCGGAGCGAGGGTCCGGTCCCGAGTCCGGGTC
>JBAMIH010000307.1:0-28293 GCA_038501795.1 Pseudopleuronectes americanus
ACCATACTTGAAACACAATATCCAAAACAATTGCAGTCAAGCATCAAGTGCTTACACTGCTTGTGCTGCACTAACACTTTTTTACAACTACGACCTGACATTTAATCTGAATAAAACAAATCGGTGCATGTTTTTTTCTTTTTTTTATAAAAGACCACATTTAAATTTTCAAATAGTCTATTAACTTCAAGATTTGTATGTATTTGTTGCAATGTAACCTTATCCTCAGGGTCAATTTTTTGTGACAATGTTTAATGCCTCTTAATAAAAAAATTGTTAACTTTGGCTTTTTGTCTTCAGATTTGTGGACATTTCCAAATTTAATGGGGACAGCAGGGTAAAAGTTTCATGATTCTGTTTATGCAATATTCACAGAGTAGTAAGCAAACAAGGTCTATTTGTCAAGCTTGAAAGTACTGTAAACAACATTAGAGAATGTATTCCTCTGACCTTAAAGTCATGTGTCAGTAACAAGGCAAAAGTTACATTTGGCATTCCACCAACCAAAATGATTTTCAGCTAGTTATGGAAGATAGCCTGATAACAAGAAAGCACTGAGAAATAACAGTCATAGTTCTAACCATAGATATATACAAAGGCTAGATGTCTTCCGGCGGAGTCTAGAACGTCATCATAGGCGGCCATCTTGCCCCAGGCAAGCTTTCTGGAAGGATCTGTGGTACCTGAGGTAGGGGCAGTGATCTGCACAAACACTTTTACTCTTATCTCGCTGAAATCTTGACGGATTTACAAATGGTTTGGTTTCTTACAAACGTTATTAATGTGGTTAGAATTCTGGATGCTTGAACATGTTGAAATCGCAGCTTTTCTCTCCGAAAAACGACTTAATCGTGCAGCTTTGTTGTGTATCACGGCTAAGCTAGGCTAGTACCGAGTAATTTTACAGTTATGGGAGAGGCAGAATTGTTCTTTCTTTTCAATATAACTTAAGCTGCACATGATTTAACTGAGTTTTCACATGATTTCTAATCGGGTTGTTTTTTAAAAAACATCTTGCATTATGATTTCTACAGGAAATTGCTGACTTTATTGCCAGTGAACAAGACCAGCTTCTTCCCGATTGCAACTGGGACCCCCACCTGTCTTTGACTCTTATCCCCACGCCTCAATTCTGTGTTACATTTACACACACTCATTCACTTCTGTTTTGCATTTATATCTTGTATTTATTTTGTTTTGTTTGTTTTATGTATAGTTATTTCTTTCTTACGTGAAGTACTTATTGTGTTTTTGTAGTACTTATTGTGTTTAAAATTCCAGGTAGGTGTTAACCTACTTGGCAATAAATCCTTTCTGATTCTGATTCTGAAGATGCCAGACTTTTGTGCCGCCTACGGATGCTCCAATCGCCGATGTATCGAAACGAGAACCCGTGGGATCACCTTTCACCTGTAGGATATTACAATATTATGATTTATTTTTAGGATAATCGTTAGTTACTCATTGGAAGTATGTACAGGAACAGCGGGGCTATGACATAATAGTATTGCTAGATTGTTGTTGACACAAGGCTTTTTAGAATATGTTTGTTTACACAATCACTAAATGTTTCTTTTGGACACCTTTTTATTGTTTTTAGTGTGGTTTTTATTCTTAATGCTAACATACATGACATACATAAATAAATGAAAATGTTGACAATAATTTACATATCTGGGCATTAGCCAAATGTTACCACGGTTTTACAGAGCTGATCTTTGCACCACACTTTTGGTTACCCGATCAGCGTCAAACATTGTTAACAGACGTACAGCTAGGTAATAAAGCAACATATCGTTAGAAAGCTAAGATAATCATATATATATATCAGGGTTTTAGGCTAATCTCACCAGTCTCTTAAGAGGTTAGTAAATATTATAGATTTGTACTGATTTCACTGTTGTTTGGGTCATTTTTTATGTCTGTCCTCAATGTGTATACCTCCACAGTATTCTAGTTCTAGAGGGTGGGGATTTTCAACATGCATCATTTCTTTATGTATATTTGTAAATGGAAATCTTACACCTTTTTTTACTCCAAATAAATGTCACTTTTATAAAAAGAATAACACTAATATAATACAATAATTTGAAATATTACTTGTTTAAACTAAACATGTAATAATTCAAATTATTTTATTATATTAGTAATATTCATATTATAAAAGTATACATATATCTCATGTTGCCATTCTGTATGTTGAGTTTTGTAGCCTATATATTTAACATAAAAACCTTGTTCATGTGTGTATTTATTGCCCCTATCTGTTCTGTTTAATGTTATTTTCATATGAAAACCCATGGTTATAATTATAATTATTCATAAGTATACATATCTGTAAAGTTTGGGGATTTCAACATGCAGCATTTGTTGATGTATATTTTGTAAAGGGAAATCTTGTACCTATTTTTTAGAACATTATTCTATTTTTTAGAACATAACATAATTATGAATAAGTATGCAGTGTCATAACTACATCTCTGACGTTTATAACAAACCAAACCGTTTAAAAATCGGTTGAAAATTGAGTAAGTTATAGTTAATTAAAAAGTACATGTTCCACTACCAACACAATGTTATGGGTGAGCGAGCTGCCTGGGGCAAGATGGCCGCCATGTGCGGACGTTCGACTCCATTGGCCGGCAACGCGGATGAGACATCTAGCCTTTATATATATCTATGGTTCTAACAATCCACCTATTCCTCTGACTTTGAGGAGCAAAGATTTCATGAGCTTCTTTACGAAGACCATTCTAACCACCAGGGGGAGAAAAAACACCTCCTCATGAATAACACTGTTCAGTGATTTGAGAAAGAGGACAACACGTCCAATAACAGTAGAAACTGCTATTGGAATTAAAAAATATTACTTTACAATTGTGGATTATGTAGGATGTTAAGAATGTATATAACATGATTATCCCGCTTCAACTTGATTAAACAATGTTACATTATGCGTTAAAAGTGGCTGTTTAAATATTGATTGACAGGTCATTAGAGTCAGGATAGTTTGTCTCTATAGAGAAAGTGTGTGGCTCTTAAAAGAGCCGTTGGATGGTTGATGTCTCCGCAGAGTGGTTTACTTGGAGCTGGTGTACTTGGTCACGGCCTTGGTGCCCTCAGACACGGCGTGTTTAGCCAGCTCCCCGGGCAGCAGCAGGCGGACGGCGGTCTGAATCTCCCTGGAGGTGATGGTGGAGCGCTTGTTGTAATGAGCCAGACGAGAGGCCTCACCGGCGATGCGCTCGAAGATGTCGCTCACGAAGGAGTTCATGATGCCCATGGCTTTGGAGGAGATCCCAGTGTCGGGGTGGACCTGCTTCAGCACCTTGTACACGTAGATGGCGTAGCTCTCCTTCCTGGACTTTCTCCTCTTCTTTCCGCCCTTACCGGGGGCCTTGGCCACCGCTTTCTTGGAGCCCTTCTTGGGCGCTGGCTTCAATTGGTCCGGCATTGTCACGATATTATTCGTTCAAATGAATACAGACGTTCGTGGCCAGGCTGTATTTGAACACATCACATGTAAATCATTATGTGCCGTTCCCTCTCTTTCATTGGCTGAATGTGGAACGCCAGTGTAACAGCACGAGGGAGTGTCTCCATGTTCCCGAGTCCGTTATTCTGCTGCTGACAGATGTTGAGCTGTTGAGCTCAACTGGAACATTTCGGGGGTTAAAAGATGCAAGACGTCTGAAACCTATTATTATGTATGTTAGTATCACTTTTGTATCATTTCAAACAATCAGAACCAACCTGGTAAATTCACAGCTCTAAAGGATAAGGGAACACTTAATGGTCACAGTCAAACACACAGTCAGTTTGACTTCAGGTTTAACAATCGGTCCATTTTGGAAGCCAAAGTGATTGTGAATACATTTCACCTGTTTTGGTGCAAATGAAAGTGACAGAAGGTGCAATAAAGAGGCAAAAGCAAGACAACAACAGGAAGGGAACAGTTGTATATGTGCTGGCCATTGACATTTGCTCTCTCCTCATCCTTACTGACTGAATCGTCTCTAGTCTTGTGTTCTGCTAGTGTCCTTGTCACTACCTGCAGCATTAGGCGGCCCCTGTAGTCCAATCAGGTAGCAGAGATAATCTAGCTCTTCCAGGATAGAACATCCAAACGTGCTAAAGTGAATGTTGAGTCGTTGTGTGCTTTTGCTAAAACGATGTCAGACAAAGTAGTTTTCTCTTCAATAATTTAATCGGACGGTGGACAGACACAATCTCTATGGGGTTGTGTGACTGATCCAGAGGGAGCGCAGAGAAGTGTTTAGCACTGCAGCTCTGCTTCCTGGTCCCAACTATGGGTTGTCATGTTATAGACTTTGTAATATTCCTAGATAAGAGAGCTGCTCCATCCCAAGTGGGATGAACGCCGTCTCTCATAACAAGACCAGGTTTTCTCAAAAAAGTTAGCCAATTATCTACAAAGCCCACACCGTTTACAGGACACCACGTCGACAGCCAGCGGTTAAAAGACAACATGCGGCTAAACATGTCATCACCTGTTGTATTAGGGAGCGGGCCAGAGAAAACTACTTTGTCTGACATCGTTTTAGCAAAAGCACACAACGACTCAACATTCACTTTAGTGATCTCCGACATACGAAGCCGGGAGTCATTGCTGCCGACGTGAATTACAATTCTATTGTATTTACGTTTAGTTTTAGCCATTAACTTAAGTTTAGATGCGATGTCGCCGGCGCTGGCCCCTGGGATACAGTTAACTATGGTCGCTGGTGTCGCTACCCTGACGTTTCTCAGAACCGAGTCGCCAATAATCAGAGTTTGTTTATCAGCGGGTGCCTCGCTGAGTGGAGAGAATCTATTTGAAACGTGAGCTGGTGGCTCTTTAATCATGGGCTTTTTAAGACTAGCACTATGCCCCCTCCGGACCGTCACCCAGCTGCCCTGGGCTCCCTGCTGCACGGGACTAGTCAGGGGACTGCTAGTTGAAGCTAAGCTACGTCCTAAGCTATGTGCTATGCTAGGTGGCTCCGACGCTAGCGGAAGCCGGCTAACTACAGCTAACGGAGTTTCTAAGCTGCGGAGCCGAGCTTCTAAGTCACTAAGCCTCGCCTCCATCGCTACCAACACACTACATTTATTACAGGTACCACTACTGTTAAGTGAGGCAGAGGAGTAAGTAAACATAAGACACTCGGAGCAAGAGAGAGCAGTGGAGGGAGAGAGAGAAGACATCGCTGATATAGAGCTACGAGGGTGAGCTCACACAGAATCACTAAGAACGCTACAGTATGGGTTGTTATGTGTGGGTGTTTAACTACAGACCGGTGATTTTAGCCGTAGTGTTACAGAGTTTAGCGGAGGAGCTAATACAGAGAGCGACCAACACTAGCAGCAAGTAAACAGGAAATGAACAGGAAATGACGCGGGACGCTTACCGGAGATGACGGATGTAATCAACAAAGGAACAAACCATACTTGAAACACCATATCCAAAACAATTGCAGTCAAGCATCACGTGCGTACACTGCTTGTGCTGCACTAACACTTTTTTTACAACTACGACCTGACATTTAATCTGAATAAAACAAATCGGTGCATGTTTTTTTTCTTTTTTTTATAAAAGACCACATTTAAATTTTCAAATAGTCTATTAACTTCTAGATTTGTATGTCTTTGTTGCAATGTAACCTTATTATCCTCAGTGACAATGTTGAATGCCTCTTCATAAAAAAATTGTTAACTTTGGCTTTTAGTCTTCAGATCTGTGGACATTTCCAAATTTAATGGGGACAGCAGGGTAAAAGTTTCATGATTGTGTATATTCAATATTCACAGAGTAATAAGCAAAGGTCAAGGTCTATTTGTCAAGCTTGAAAGTACTGTAAACATTAGAGAATGTATTCCTCTGACCTTAAAGTCATGTGTCAGTAACAAGGCAAAAGTTACATTTGGTATTCCACCAACCAAAATGATTTTCAGCTAGTTAGGGAAGATGGCCTGATAACAAGAAAGCACTGAGAAAAAACAGTCGTAGTTCTAACAATCCATCCATTCCTCATGAGCTTCTTTACGAAGACCATTCTAACCACCAGGGGGAGAAAAAACACCTCCTCATGAATAACACTGTTCAGTGATTTGAGAAAGAGGACAACACGTCCAATAACAGTAGAAACTGCTATTGGAATTAAAAAATATTACTTTACAATTGTGGATTATGTAGGATGTTAAGAATGTATATAACATGATTATCCCGCTTCAACTTGATTAAACAATGTTACATTATGCGTTAAAAGTGGCTGTTTAAATATTGATTGACAGGTCATTAGAGTCAGGATAGTTTGTCTCTATAGAGAAAGTGTGTGGCTCTTAAAAGAGCCGTTGGATGGTTGATGTCTCCGCAGAGTGGTTTACTTGGAGCTGGTGTACTTGGTCACGGCCTTGGTGCCCTCAGACACGGCGTGTTTAGCCAGCTCCCCGGGCAGCAGCAGGCGGACGGCGGTCTGAATCTCCCTGGAGGTGATGGTGGAGCGCTTGTTGTAATGAGCCAGACGAGAGGCCTCACCGGCGATGCGCTCGAAGATGTCGCTCACGAAGGAGTTCATGATGCCCATGGCTTTGGAGGAGATCCCAGTGTCGGGGTGGACCTGCTTCAGCACCTTGTACACGTAGATGGCGTAGCTCTCCTTCCTGGACTTTCTCCTCTTCTTTCCGCCCTTACCGGGGGCCTTGGCCACCGCTTTCTTGGAGCCCTTCTTGGGCGCTGGCTTCAATTGGTCCGGCATTGTCACGATATTATTCGTTCAAATGAATACAGACGTTCGTGGCCAGGCTGTATTTGAACACATCACATGTAAATCATTATGTGCCGTTCCCTCTCTTTCATTGGCTGAATGTGGAACGCCAGTGTAACAGCACGAGGGAGTGTCTCCATGTTCCCGAGTCCGTTATTCTGCTGCTGACAGATGTTGAGCTGTTGAGCTCAACTGGAACATTTCGGGGGTTAAAAGATGCAAGACGTCTGAAACCTATTATTATGTATGTTAGTATCACTTTTGTATCATTTCAAACAATCAGAACCAACCTGGTAAATTCACAGCTCTAAAGGATAAGGGAACACTTAATGGTCACAGTCAAACACACAGTCAGTTTGACTTCAGGTTTAACAATCGGTCCATTTTGGAAGCCAAAGTGATTGTGAATACATTTCACCTGTTTTGGTGCAAATGAAAGTGACAGAAGGTGCAATAAAGAGGCAAAAGCAAGACAACAACAGGAAGGGAACAGTTGTATATGTGCTGGCCATTGACATTTGCTCTCTCCTCATCCTTACTGACTGAATCGTCTCTAGTCTTGTGTTCTGCTAGTGTCCTTGTCACTACCTGCAGCATTAGGCGGCCCCTGTAGTCCAATCAGGTAGCAGAGATAATCTAGCTCTTCCAGGATAGAACATCCAAACGTGCAGGGGCAAGAAGGTTTGTTGTGTGCCGTAGAAGAGCATCAACCCATCAGCAGGACCGGTTTTGGATCCTTTGTGCGTGGAACATACACAGGTGTAGCTGGCCAATAGGGAGGCGCCCTCCCAAAGACAAGAGGCGAAAAAGATGATTGTGATAAATTTGGCCCCTTTTTATTATAATGCTCATTGTTATTTTAAATGTACTAAATTAGAAACAAATCTATAGACACTTGGTCCTGCCTTCTGCCTCTGAATATTCTAGTCCAAATAGCTGCAGCGTCAAGACATGTTTAAAAGAGTACAGGGAGATTTCAGCCGCCTGAAAGTCACCCACATCACTCTGATGGACTGTCATTATAAGACGTTGTCTTTCGAAGTGCAGGCCCTGCAATCCCGGACATTACACACACACACACACACACACACACACACACACACACACACCCACCCACAAACGCCCTTGGGCCCCACTCACTCTTTCTGAGCAACTCAGTGATATGTGAAGAGCGATACCATGAACAATCTGGTAAGTGACTTTGTTGAAGAACAGTGGAAACAGTTATAGTTGCTCATTGTGAATTTAGATATGCACTAAATGGCTGTGTGTCTTGGTGTATATATATATATATATATATATATATATATATATATATATATATATAAATGTATGCGTGTGGATATGTGCGTGAGTGCCTGTGTATTCAGTTTAATGTATATTTGTTAAACTATTTTAATTAAAATACAAGTCAAAATATGTTGGTAACATGATGAATTCATTTAGCTTCTTGTGGTCTTACCACTCTCTGCAGTGCTTGAGGGACAGATGGAATGAGTAATGTCGACTACATTACATTACATGCCATTTAGCTGACTCATTTGTCCAAAGCGAGTTACATTTTTAGTACACTCAACCATTTTTCAGTGTACCAGTGCATTTCGAGGGGCCATTTTCAGAGGTTCAGTATCTTGCCAAGGACATGTGGCCATGCAGATGGAGAAAAGTGGAAATTGATCCTGCAACCTTCTATTTGGAGAAAGGCCACTCTACCCCCTAGGCGACACACTTCCTTAATTTGTGTCACATTGTTATTTTTTGTCCTAGTTATTATTATACAGGGGGTGATTCATTTGTCATCTACTATTGTGTGTCTACATAGACTTGAAGCATAAAGCGGCTGCGCTCTGCTCCTCAACATCCATTCAGAGCAATAAACTGATGAGGCTCAGCACCTAATCAAACAGCTCTGAATCGTTTAAATCTTGTTTCAAGATTTAAAGGGTTTAGTTGTATTAATTTTACCCTGAAACTTAACTTAGTGTTCAACTGATCATCTCATTTTCAAAACTAAGAAAGTGAAGAAGCTGCAATAAAACAGGAGAAGCTGAGCTACTGGAAAACAACGTTTCCGACAGGACATGCAGGAGAGTTCAACTGTTAGTGGACGTTGTTCCTGTTCACATATCTGGAGAGCAGCTCCATCTGTTGGCTGCCTGATGTTACTACATCTTCTTCCAGAGCCTTGATATTCAAACGTCAAAGGATCTAGTCTGTATCTTGTCCCATTTTCAGATTGTATAGAAAATATTCAACCTAATTATCCTGTTAAATTGAATTCACCACGGTTACGTTATTAGTCAAAAGTGGCTGTTATAAAGAACAGTATGAATCTAAACTGTATAAATGTTAACTGTCGATATTTATTTAGAAATTAAAGCCCAGAGGACACTAAGATTAATACATATATTATTTGATGTGAAATAAGTTTGAAATCTTTGCATTGAAAGACATATACTTTGAGACCGAGTGATTGGTGTTGAGCAGAGGATGAGAGCTCTCATTGACTGAGTGTGTGGCTCTTAAAAGAGCCGTTGTGTTGTTGAGCTGTAGAAAAGTCAGTTTATCCGCCGAAGCCGTACAGAGTGCGGCCCTGTCTCTTCAGAGCATACACCACATCCATGGCGGTCACGGTCTTCCTCTTGGCGTGCTCGGTGTAGGTGACAGCATCGCGGATCACGTTCTCCAGGAAAACCTTCAACACGCCGCGGGTCTCCTCGTAGATCAGTCCGGAGATACGCTTCACTCCGCCACGGCGAGCCAGGCGGCGAATGGCGGGCTTGGTAATTCCCTGGATGTTATCACGGAGAACTTTGCGGTGACGCTTTGCGCCTCCCTTACCGAGCCCTTTTCCTCCCTTTCCTCGTCCAGACATCTTTCTTCTATAAGAGGAGGTCTAGTGAATGGAGTGCTTCTTGCTAACCAAAGGTATTCATAGCCTGACTGAGGACCTGGTAGAAGACAGAGGCAGCCCTCTTACTCTTCTGTGGATTCTCATGGCCGCTGATAAATAAGTATATGGTGCGCTAGCGCCTCCACAGGTTTGGATGTAAGACGGTAGATATTAAAATCTGACACTTTACCAGTTTTGTGAAAGAGTAGGACTGTAGCACGTTTCCATCAAGAAGGAATAGTGCCTGTGAAAAAGGCTTGGTTAAAAATAAGAGCAGCGTTAGGACTGATTGAGGAAGTACTTAGACAATGTAAGAAAATTGAGCAACCTTGAGTGAAAGACAGTGGTCCCACAAAGACACAGCTCACAATTTCTTCCTTAGCACTCGTGTTATCCTCAAACTGACATTGTTTATCCTATGAGCCATTTTGACCCCAGCAATTAAAACCCTCTAGCCCATTATTATAATACAAATTATAACCTGTGACCAAGTATGTAACCAAGTATGTTTTTTTTCTTCTTTGTTGACTACTTAAATAGCCTTTTATCTAAAACACAACCCCCAACCAAACGTGTTAGTGCAGTGTCAAGCCGTGTAAGCACTTGATGCTTGTCTGGAACTGTTTTTGATTGTGTGATGAAGACGCCCATTTATTATTAGGTCAGGGTTGACAGCGTGAATATGTTCATCTTTCATTAAGCATCATTGGATACTGACCAGTTTTGAAAGCACTTGATGTATGCTTGGTAGTGTTGTTGATTTCAACCTGACATTCTGCTGGATTCTGCTGTACTTTATTCATCTGGTTTCATTTGCAGAAATGGACCGTGGATGAAATGGCCATGGTTTTGTGGTGGCATCCTTAACAAAGTATTTTCATACCCCCGCCACCTGTAACTGTCTGTCCACAACGACGAAGACCTCAACAAACTTCTGGTCAGAGTGACCATTTCTCCACTTTGTCTTTGCTTTCCTACCTTTGATTCATGACTTTAAAACTATGAGATCAACAACAACACTGTTATTGTTGTTATGCCATGAGCTTGGATGTGGGTGAGTGAAGGGTGGGAGTTTTTTTTTGTATCATTGTTAGCATTGAAAGTACTTTGTGTTATAGTGTTTGTGCATACATAAACACATGAATACAGTCGGTTTGAATGGATACAATTACATGTTTACACGCTGCAATTTACACAAACACTTTCACATACTGCACACGTGTGTAAATTCTGGATACACACAGTGTTGGTTGACACTAAGGCCTTTATTTGTAATATGAATGTGCTACAAAAGTCTGAGAAGACTTGATGTATGTATCAGTAGGTAACATATAATGACAGGTTAACAGAGATTTCTCACACACGGGTCAAACAGTTTTTCAGAAACGTTTGTCAGGTTGTAATGATTATTTAAACAAATAACGATTATCATTATATACAGAAACATGTATTCTAGTTTTAATATGATGAGAAAAACATGGTATCTACTAAGCAGAGAAACTGCCAATTCCAGTAAAGCTTAAACATTTTCTGGAAAATAAATGATGTAACCTGTTGACTTTTTGTATTAAATTAGACAAAATGTGCCCCGATCTGAATTTCATCTTTGCTTGAAATAAATATTTTATCATTCAACATGGATATGAAATGTGGCCCTACTTCTATAATGACTCTCCAGCATCCTCAGCATGAAACGTTCACGGCTCTGATAGGAAATCTGGCTCATCTTCACCAGGAGCCTCGGCCATCAGCGGTGTGTTTGCTTCCTGCCCAATTACTTGACTTTATTACTAAGGGATCCTCAGCAGGTGCTTGTTTTTACTCGGTGTCTCTGAACAAACATGTGGAGCAGCTGGGGAACGGGTTTTGGTGGAGCTGTGGTGCTTTTGAACTCATTTTAGGGGAGAAACTAGTGGGAAAAGCCGCGGAGCAGCGCTGCTCACCGCGGTGAACGGGTCGTGTTTGGAGGCTCCACCGACAAAATACAAAGAGCATCAGTGCTCTTCATGACTTCAATATGATGCCAGACAAGTCCGCTACCTGCTTCCTCCCTGTCAGCCTCCAGCACCGCTCACCCACTGAGTTTTCACTCGTTTATCAGTGAAGAGAAAACACAAGTGTCTCGGCGTTCACACTGCACACTGGAGCCACGGCTCGACTGAGTCTCCACGGTTCTCATGGTGTGTTCAAGTACCGCCTCCCGATAAGGACTCTGCCACAGTCCGGTAACCCACTCCGATTGTTCGTCGTTGATCTAAACGCAAAGAGAAAGATGTCAGAAGCCGCTCCAGCCCCAGCTCCAGCCGCCGCAAAGGTTAAAGCGGCAAAGAAGAAGGTCGTGAAACCGAAGACCGCCGGCCCCAGCGTCAGTGAGCTCCTCGTGAAAGCCGTGTCCGCGTCCAAGGAGCGCAGTGGCGCGTCAGTGTCCGCCCTCAAGAAGGCTCTGGCTGCCGGAGGCTACGATGTGGAGAAGAACAATTCCCGCGTCAACACCGCCATCAAGAAGCTGGTGGTCAGCGGGACCCTGCTCCAGACCAAGGGGACCGGGGCCACCGGCTCGTTCAAGATGTGCAAGAAAGAGGCAGTGAAGAAGGCCGCTCCCAAAGCGAAGAAGCCCGCTGCCAAGAAACCCGCTAAAAAGCCCAAGTCAGCGGCAGCCAAGAAGCCAGCAGCCGCTAAAAAGTCCCCGAAGAAGGTGGCGAAACCAGCAGCGGCCAAGAAGCCCACCAAGAAGGTGGCGAAGAGCCCCAAGAAGGTGGCCAAGAGCCCCAAGAAAGTGGCGAAGAGCCCCAAGAAGGTGGTGAAAAAGGCGCCTGCTGTCAAGAAGTCCCCCGCGAAGAAGGTCGCCAAACCCAAAGTGAAGAAGACTGCAGCCAAGAAGAAGTGAGCTGTCCCCACTGTGAAACACGTCCATCCTGGTAAACGGCTCTTTTAAGAGCCACACACGTCTATCCACAAAGAGCTGTTTCCTCATCAATCATCATTACTTTCACTAAATATGTAGAGACAGAGTTCTTAGCTAGAGGGAGTCAAGATAGAGTGAACAATATGATTTGTCTTTCTTACAATGTTAACATTAAAAAGTTAGTTAATATCAAATATTATAAAACATAGCTTTAGACTCTGAAGGAGGCGCCTACTCCTACTTTCACACATGCAGCATGTAACATGATGTTCAGCGATATCCTCATTACGTCATATTCCATATTTTTTAAAGAGTGTGCCTTAGTTGTTATATTTATCGTAGCTACTTCGTGTCTTTCCTTGCTAAATATATAAGTGACAGCTGCTTAGAAAAATGTCAATTCCGGTCTCACATCATGTAACCATACTGTGTTGTAGTAACATCAGGCAGCCACCAGGTAGAGCTGCTCTCCAAATTATGTGAACCGGAGTAAAGTCCACTACCTGAAGAACTCTCTTCCATGTTCTGTCCTAAGCTTTGTTTTCCAATAGCTCAGCTTCTCTGTAGCTGCATCAACTTGATCAGTGGTCTTCATTAAACTAAATAATGAATGAACTGTCATCAGACACTGCAACACCAACAGAGGGAAAGTCACCAGGTTAAATTTACCAACAGGGAGTAGAGGGTATTTCCAGGTGATGTTTTTATCTTCTTTATGATTCAAACACTAAGTCCATTTTTCAGCTTATAATTAAAATGCACTATCTCATGAACAACATAAGCTCACCTGATGAGGCCAAAGCTATTTGAGTTCATTGAAGAAGACCCTGAGAAGTGGTCGAAAGCTCAGCAAACAAGTGGAGCTCTTGGTTGAATCACGCTCCTCTGGGGAACAAGAGTAAACTTCAGTGCTCAAAACGTCAATTGAGGAATGCAAACCATTCATATGGTGACAGACCTCCATGCACTGTTGTTCAGGACAGCCTCATCACTGTCATACCAGAAGAATCACAGGAGGAAATGTATAATAATAATCATAATAATCATCATGATAATAATAATGATAATAATGGCTGTGTTCCATTTAGATTCTCCAGTTTCATGATCCTTGTGTTGTGCATGCTGGATCACTGTGATGTTAACTGGGGCCTTTTAATACAACAGAGGACCTGGTCAATGTTTTGATAGAAAACCCGTCTCATGTGAAACACCTCTATATTCCCACATGTGACCGGACATACAGCACCGCACTTTAAAAAAACTGACTTTACAGCTTAATTAAAACAATAAGAGTTATTGTTTATGAAAGCATTACTCTGTGAATAATATATATTTACACTCATAGTATATTATATGATCTATTGTATAGTTAAATACTTATATTTATACCCCCTCTACTATATATCATACTATTTGTATATTCACTGTATGTATAAGTCTATATACACATATTTATACATGTGTACATATTATTATTTTATTTACTATTATTATAAATACTGTTGCTGCCATTATTACTATATACTGCTATTATATTGGTATAATTACTATCATATATAAATATATATTATGTTATATTATATACTATATATACTGTACTATTTTGATATACTGTCTAACAATAACAATAACATTACCATCATATCATCAGTACTATTACCATCATCTTGCCACTGCACCTTATCTACCTATTTATCTTGTGATTCTGTTTTTATTCTTTCTACCTCAGTACTTTTTATTTTATTCTATTCTATTGTATTTTATTGTATTCAAATGTACCGGCTGCTATGACGACTTAATTTCGCCTTCGGGGATGAATAAAGTAATCTGTCTATCTATCTATCTATCTAGAAATAAATGTAATAAATAATGATCACTACCTCCACCCCCAGATTGCATCATGCAGAATGTGAAGAAGTTGAAGGATACATCTATCTGATGTAGCCACATTAGTTTCTTTTTCATTTGACAAACATTAACATGTGCTGTTTGTGCATTTATTCTGTTCATCTTGACAGAAACAAGCATGTTCCTTTAATGACGTGGATCCATATATAGTAGGCATATTGAAATTTGAGGTACTTCTTATTTATATTAAGACTCCAGATGAGCACTGGTTTCCTCACTTACCGACAGGAACATCCGACACATCCAAACTACACAAAATATTGCCCACTAATGTGCAAGCATAAGTCATCCCTGAATTCCTTCTGTTTGTGTATTTTCCAAGTTGGTGTGTGAGGAGTTTTGCTCTTTAGAGGAGAGTGTGTGGCTCTTAAAAGAGCCTTTGTGTCGGTGGTTTCCAGCAGCTTCGCTTTACTTGGACTTGGGTGTCTTCTCGGTCTTCTTGGGCAACAGAACTGCCTGGATGTTGGGCAGCACGCCGCCCTGAGCGATGGTCACTCCGCCCAGGAGTTTGTTGAGCTCCTCGTCGTTGCGGACGGCCAGCTGCAGGTGGCGGGGGATGATACGGCTCTTCTTGTTGTCGCGGGCAGCGTTTCCAGCCAGCTCCAGGATCTCAGCGGTCAGGTACTCCAGCACAGCGGCCAGGTAGACGGGGGCGCCGGCACCAACGCGGTGTGCGTAGTTGCCTTTACGCAGCAGCCTGTGAACACGACCGACGGGGAACTGGAGCCCAGCGCGGGAAGAGCGAGTCTTTGCCTTCGCTCTGGCCTTTCCGCCGGTTTTGCCTCTGCCTGACATTATGGATTTAGTTTGTTTCCTAACACACGTCAAAAGAAACTGTGGTGGAGAGCGCGAACACTCCCCTATATATCCGCGGATCGAGCGGGACGGTTCATGCCAGACCAACCAGAAGAGAAGCCTCCAGCAGAGCAGCGGGGGACGGCTGACACTTTTGTCGAACAAGCAGCGAGTACCCGAGGAGGAGCCTATCTGAAGCAGCGTCACCATTTCATGGCTGGCTCCGCAGTTTAAAAGCAGAGTGTCTCTCTACCGCTTCACTCTTGCTCCCGATCTCAAAGGAAAGCAACAAAATGGCAAGAACCAAGCAGACCGCCCGTAAATCCACCGGAGGCAAAGCCCCCAGGAAGCAGCTGGCCACCAAGGCTGCGCGTAAGAGCGCACCGGCCACCGGTGGCGTGAAGAAACCTCACCGTTACAGGCCCGGTACCGTGGCTCTGAGAGAGATCCGTCGCTACCAGAAATCTACGGAGCTGCTGATCCGCAAGCTGCCCTTCCAGCGCCTGGTGAGAGAAATCGCTCAGGACTTCAAGACCGACCTGCGCTTCCAGAGCTCCGCTGTCATGGCTCTGCAGGAGGCCAGCGAGGCTTACCTGGTCGGCCTCTTTGAGGACACCAACCTGTGCGCCATCCACGCCAAGAGGGTTACCATCATGCCCAAGGACATCCAGCTGGCCCGCCGCATCCGCGGAGAGAGAGCTTAAACCGCTGCTGCTCCACTGACGATAACAACGGCTCTTTTAAGAGCCACTTCACTGCCCTCAAGACAAAGCTCCTTCGCTGCCCTGCTTGTTAAAGGCTGTCAATACATAGAACACTCTAAATAATTGACTGCAGAGTTCAAAGGAAATATCAATATCATTGTAGTATTAAATAAACTACATTACAAACTATTTGTGACATTAGTAGCTCTGCAAATAATTCACATTGGACAGTATGCAAACTTGGAACCGGGCTGCTATTGATCCACTATTCATTAATATTGATACATTCAATTCACCTGTTTAATGGAACCATGGTCAGAGCTGCAATTAAATAAAACATTTATTTTAAACAAGATGACCTAGCTTTTTCTGAGAAACTGATAGATAGATAGATTACTTTATTCATCCCCGAAGGGAAATTAAGTCGTCATAGCAGCAGGTATATTTGAATACAATAAAAAACAATACAATAGAATAAAAAATATTGAGGTAGAAAGAATATAAAAAAAAACACATGATAAATAGGTAGATAAGATAAGGTGCAGTGGCAAGATGATGGTAATAGTACTGATGATATGATGGTAATGTTAATGTTAGACAGTATATAAAAATAGTACAGTATATATAATATAACATAATATATATATGTATATATGATAGTAATTATACCAGTATATAGTAATAATGACAGCAACAGTATATATAATAATAATAATAATAGTAAATATAATAATAGTATTATGTATAAAATGATATATAGCATCAATATGGTTTATATTAACACATATCACATATGATGTGAAGTAAGTGTTCCAGTATATGGGGCGGAGTGTTGTACAGGGTACACAGTGCAAGGAGACAGGTACATTTAGTGCAGTTCTGTGATGGTGGCTCTGACAGAGGTAGATGAGTTGGACAGTCTCATTGCAGTTGGGAGGAACGATTTCCTGTAGCGTTCCTTAGAGCAGCGGGGTTGAATGAGTCTGTGGCTGAAGCTGCTCCTCAGCTTGTCCAGTGTTTTGTGGAGGGGCTGAGAGGGATTGTCCATGATTGCCAGCAGTTTTGCCTCAGCATCCTCTCCTCCACCACCTCCTCCAGGGTGACAAGCTTAGAGCCAACCACAGACTCTGCCTTCCTGATGAGTTTTCTCAGTCTGTTGGCGTCCTTTGTCTTGATGCCTGCACCCCAGGACACCACAGCAAAGAAGATGGTGCTCGCCACAACAGACTTATAGAATATCTGCAGCATCTTGTTGCACACATTGAAGGACCTGAGCCTCCTCAGGAAATAAAGCCGGCACAGGCCCTTCTTGTAGACGGCCTCTGTGTTGGTGGACCAGTCCAGTTTATTGTCCAGTGTTACACCCAGGTACTTGTATGCAGGGACCACCTCCACATCCGTCCCACCGATGCAGACAGGAGAGGGCAGGGGCTTGTTCCTCCTGAAGTCCACCACCATCTCCCTCGTCTTCTTCACGTTGAGCTGCATGCGCTTCTCCCCGCACCACTTCACAAAGCGGTCAACCAGGTCCCTGTTCTCAGCCTCCCTGTCATCAGAGAACTTCTGCAGATGACACGTCTCAGTGCAGTGCTTAAAGTCAGCAGTGTATGTGGTGAAGAGGAAGGGGGACAGCACAGTTCCCTGGGGGGCCCCGATATTACTGATCAGACGATCAGACACACAGTTCTGTAATCTCACAAACTGCGGTCTGCCCGTCAGATAGTCATCGACCCAATTGATGAGGGAAGCACTCACCTGCGTGCCCTCCAGTTTGGCCTTCAGCAGTCTGGGCTGGATGGTGTTGAAGGCGTTGGAGAAGTCGAAAAACATGATCCGGACAGAGGTGTTGGGTCTGTCCAGGGAGGAGTAAGCCTTCTGCAGGAGGTAGATGATTGCATCATCAACCCCAACACGGGGCTGATACGCAAACCGCAGGGGGTCTTGTGATGGGCACACCAGCGGTCTGAGGTGGGCCAGGACCAGTCTTTCCATGACCTTCATGATGTAAACACATCCCATCGGTGCAAATACTTATCAAACAGCTTAAGTTATTTAAAATGTGCCTTTGGTAAAACATTACAATTGTATGGAAAGACAAACATGTCCCCCAGGGATTGGAGCTCTTATACACAAGTGAAATATTTGCTGCTTTGAACATAATTGTAACAGATGCATTACAGGCGTTCATCAACAGAACATTTACACCCCACTGATATAGACTGGTAATGGAAAAGATAAGGTATTACTGAATGCTGTAAACACAAATATCAGTAGTATCAGGCTGCTATCATATCACTGCAATTATATTGGCAGTGATGCAACTTACAAACAGCAACATTGATTTCCAAGGCAACCATATCAGAGTCCTTTTGCCACTCGTTTCTGGCAACACAGCTCCACCGAAACCCGTTTCCCAGCTGCTTCAAATGTTTGTTCAGAGACACAGAGTAAAAACAAGCACCTGCTGATGATCCCTTCGCAGTAAAGAAACACACCGCTGATGGCCGGGGCTCCTGATGAAGTTGAGCCAGATTTCCTATCAGAGCCCTGAACGTGTCCTGCTGAGGATGCTGGAGAGTCATTCTATAATTCGGACTTCATTTCATATCCATGTTGAAATAGTCAATTTTACTGAATATTCACTTCAAGTAATGGTCAAATTAATATTGTGTCACATTTTTCTCATTTAATACAAAAAGTCAAAAGGTTGTATCATTTATTTTGCAGAATATGTTTATGCCTTACCGGAATTTGCAATGCATCTGCTGTCTGATCTAGAAAATACCAACTTTGGCTATTCACATAAACACTAGGATATATGTTTATTTATATCATTTTAAGCATTATTTAAGTAAAATAATCATTCAAACATGACAAATGTTTTTGAAAAAAGCTTCGTCTGGTAAGTGAGAGATCTCTGTCAACCTGTCCATACGTTACCTATTGGTCAATAGATCAAGTCTTCTCAGACTTTGATAGCCATTAACACAGTCATATTACAAATGAAGGCCTTAGTGTCAACAAACACACTGTGTATCCAGAAGGTACACACGTGTGCAGTATGTGAATGTGTTTGCGTAGTTTGATGTGGGTAAATCGTAGCATGTAAACAGGTCATTTGGACCATACAAAAAAAACTTTGTTTATGTAGTACTTTATATACAAACACTACAACACAAAGTACTTTCCATGCTTACTGCGTTAACAAAACATCCCCCACCCCTTCACTCACCCCCAACCAAGCTCATAGCATAACAGTAATTACACTGTGGCTGTTAATCTCATAGTTTTCAACTCATGACTCAGGGGTAGGAAAGCAAATACAAAGTTGAGAGATAGTCACTCTGCTCAGGAGTTTGTTGAGCTCCTCGTTGTTGTGGACGGACAGCTACAGGTGGCGGGGGATGAAAATATCACGTAAAGCATGCCACTGTAAAACCATGACCATTCTTTGCTAAATTCCATATCACCTTATGAAACCAGTTGATTTAGTAAAACAGAATCCAGCAGAATGACAGGTTGTAATCAACAATCCTTTCAAGCATACATGAGGTGCTTTTAAAACTGGTCAGTATCCATTGATGCTTAATGAAAGATGACCATAGTCACACTGTCACCCCTGACTAATAATACATGGGCATGTTCATAACACAATCAAAAACACACTGCTTGACACAGCACTAACAATTTTGACCCACTGCAACATGACTTTTAGCGCTGCTAAAACAAATCGGTGCGTGTTTTTTTTTATAAAAGACCCCATTTAACCCTTGTGTTGTCCCAGGGTCTGTTTGACCCAGCATGTGTTTGTGTGCGTGTGACAGTCTCCCGACTATGCGCGTGGCGTGTGGAGCAATACAAATTATTTTTGAAAAAAGAGCAAACCGGGTGCCGCCGCGTTTTCTTCTTCTCGCTGCCTCTTCTTCTCCCTATAATTATTATAATAATTTTTATTATCACCGAGCAAGAACGGGCTCGGGTACACAACACTGCCCTCGGGTCACAGGGACCCCGGCCGACGTGCGACGGGCCCTACGTCTTCGCGCGTGGCGTGTGCAGCAATACAAAAATAAAATAAAAATGAATTCATTTTCTTTATTATTATTACTGAGCAAGAGTCTTCTTCTGCGTCTTCCTCTTCTTCTGCGTCTTCTCTTCTTCTGGTTCGCATCACCGAGCAAGAACAGGCTCGAGTACGCAACGCGGGCGGCCGTGCTGGCCCGACGTCGCGAGTCTCGGGGTCACGATGAACCCCGAACGACAAGAGACGGGCCAAACGTCTTCGCGTGTGCATCTCTCACTCTGCATCGTAATTTTCTTTTTTCAACAATCACCGAGCAACAAAAGATATCGAGTATACCACGCGGGGAGCCGGACAGTCCCGATGTCGCCACACTAAGGGTCACAGGGACCCCGACCGACAAGCGACAGGTCTCATGTCATACCGGCCCTACGTCTTTGCGTGTGTCTTGCGGCTATAAGAGAAATAATAAAAGTGAGTTCCCTTCTTCTTCTTTTACTTCTTCTTCTTCTTGTTCTTCTTCTCATTCTTCTTCTGGTTCGCATCACCGAGCGAGATCAGGCTCGAGTACGCAACGCGGGCGGCCGGGCGGACCCCGTCGCGCGACTCTCAGGGTCTGCGAGACCACGAGAGTTATGCCGTCTCGCGTTTTCGCGCGTGTCGCGCAGATATACAAAATGATAAGAAAAACGACTTTCCTGCTCCCTCTTGGGCATCTGGTTCTTGTCATTCTTCTGCTGGTTCGCATCACCGAGCGAGATCAGGCTCGAGTACGCAACGCGGGCGGTCGCTAGTCTCGGGGTCACCGGCGAGCAGCTTGGAGCGTGGCGTTCTGAGATTACAAAAAAAAAGTAAAACGCTTTGCCACTGCATCGTAATTTTCTCTTTTTTCAACGATCACGCAGCAACAACAGGCATCGAGTACACGACGCGGGGACCCGGACCGGCCCGGCTTCGCGAGTCTCAGGGTCACGGGGACGCCGATTCGAGAGACGGCCGTTACTAACAATGCGTCCGTGGTACAAGTCGATACAACACCGTGCCGTTTGCCCTGACGAGGTCACGCGATGGCACGTCAACAGCGTTTCACCAGAGACCAGGTTCTCGAAACAGCTGTTCTCCGGGCGACAATCCTCTGAACAGCAAGAGGACCAAGAGGAAGACAAAGACGAAGAAGAAGACAAAGACGAAGAAGTAGACGAAGACGAAGACGAAGACGAAGACGAAGAAGAAGACGAAGAAGACACCGACGACTGCGTCGACGACGAGGACTACGACCCGGTGCGTGATGCCGCTGCTGCAGAGTCCTCATCGTGCACATCCTCGGCAGAAGAAGAAGGAGAAGAAGGAGACAGAGAAGGAGACGGAGACGGAGACGGAGACAGAGACGGAGACGGAGATGGAGATGGAGATGGAGAAGGAGAAGGAGATGGAGAAGGAGAAGGAGAAGAAGGGGGACACGTGGAAAGAGAGACCTTCCTGTCCAAGAACGGAGAAATATCATGGTCCTCGACGGCGTACGGCCGAGAGGGCCGCTCCGCCTCTACCTCCTCCGATTCCTCCTCGCCTGCGCCCGTCGGGGTCCCTTCCCCGGGCCCCACGTTGCACGCGACGTCCGGCGTCAGCGACGCGGCCTCGACGTTCGGGCTGTTCGTCACGCCGACGGTAGAGAACATCGTCCTGCAGATGACGAATCTGGAGGGTCGTCGGAAATACGGCGAAGGCTGGAAAGGGATGGACGCGACCGACCTGCGCGCCTACGTGGGGCTGCTGATCTTGGCGGGCGTGTACAGGTCGCGGGGCGAGGCCGCCGCCAGCCTGTGGGACGCCGAGAGCGGCCGCGCGATATTCCGCGCCACGATGCCTCTGAAGGTCTTTCACACGTACTCCAGACTGCTGCGATTCGACGACCGCGAGACGAGGCGCGCGAGACGCACCACCGACAAATTGGCGGCCGTGCGAGAGGTCTGGGACGCTTGGGCGGCGAGGCTGCCGCTCCTCTACAACCCGGGGCCCGAAGTGACCGTGGACGAGCAACTGGTTCCGTTCAGAGGTTATTCTTTTTGCTATTCTTTTCTTTACAATTGTGTTTCTTCTTTGTATCATGTTACGCTGTGTATTTTTGGTCACTGCGTTATGTTACGTGGCCTCGTCGGTTGTCCGCCGGCATGCACCTGGTGACTCTGAGCTTTCTTCTTTGTATCATGTTACGTTGTGTATTTTTGGTCACTGCGTTATGTTACGTGGCCTCGTCGGTTGTCCGCCGGCATGCACCTGGTGACTCTGAGCTTTCTTCTTCTTCTTCTTCTTCTTCTTCTTCTTCTTCTTCTCTTCTTCTTCTTCTTCTTCTTCTTCTTCTTCTTCTTCTTCTTCCAGGCCGGTGTCCTTTCCGACAGTACATGCCCAGCAAGCCGGCGAAATACGGGATCAAGTCGTGGGTGGCGTGCGACGCCAGATCCAGCTACGCTTGGAAGATGCAAGTCTACACCGGAAAGCCGAGCGGCGGGCGCCCGGAGAGGAACCTGGGGCTGCGGGTCGTGCTCGACCTCACGGAGGGACTGAGCGGGCGCAACGTCACGTGCGACAATTACTTCACCTCCTACGAACTCGCGCGGCAGCTCCTGGAGAGGAACGTCACCGTGGTCGGCACGGTTCGGAAGAACAAGCCCGAGCTCCCGCCCCGGCTGCTCGCGGTCAAGGGACGAGCGGTGTTCTCTTCCGTGTTCGCCTTCACGCCGGCCGCCACTCTGGTGTCCTACGTCCCGAAAAAGAAAAACAGGAACGTGCTGCTCCTGAGCACGCGGCACTCGGAGGCCCACGTCAGCGACCGCGCGGACGGCAAACCGGTCCTCGTCCTGGACTACAACCGCAACAAAGGTGGCGTTGACAACCTGGACAAGGTGATCGGAACGTACAGCTGCCGGAGGAAGACCGCGCGCTGGCCCCTGGTCGTCTTCCACAACATCCTCGACGTCTCTTCCTACAACGCCTTTGTGATATGGCGAGAGGTCAACCCCGACTGGATGCCGGGCAAACGGAACAAGCGCAGGGTGTTCCTCGAGCAGCTGGGAAAGGCTCTCGTGGTGCCCTACATCGCGCGGAGGGAGCGCGTCCCCCGCACCGAGGCGTCCGCCGCGGTCGTGAAGACCGTGAAAGCGGCCGCTGCCGCAGCCGCAGCCGCAGCCGCAGCCGCAGCCGAGCCAAGAGACGATGACATCGACCGAGACGACGCTCGGGTCCAACAACAACAGCCACAACGACAACAACGACAACAACGACAACAACAACAACAACAACCCCAGGGTGCGGCCTCCAGTATAGCCGCGGTCGTCGCAGCCGCCGCCGCAGCAGCCTCCGTGGCAGCCCCGCTCGCCGCGAGCAAGAGGAAGAGGTGTCAGATATGCCCCAGGAACAAGGACTGTAAAACTCACACAAAGTGCCGCGGGTGCGCCAAATACATCTGCAAGGGCTGTTCCCTTTTCTATTGCCCGTCGTGCGCGTGCTGATGCGTGGTGGGCTGTGCGTGTGCGCTTATGCGCGTGCGTCTGTATGTTTGAAAGCAGGCTTTGACAGGCTCCATCACGCAACGGAGGGAGCCGGGTCGAAAGGGACCCTGACCGACAAGCGACCGGCCTCACCTCACACCGGCCCTACGTCTTTGCGTGTGTCTTGCAACTATAAGAGAAATAATAAAAACTGTTTATTTTTTATTATTATTACTGCGCAAGAGTCTTCTTTTCTTCTCCTTCTCCTTCTCCTTCTCCTTCTCCTTCTCCTTCTCCTTCTCCTCACCGAGCAAGATCAGGCTCGAGTACACAACACTGACAGCCAGGTCGGTTCCAGCGTCGCGACTCTAAGGGTCACAGACCCCGACCGACAAGCAACAAGGCCCACGACACACCGGCCCTACGTCTTTGCGTGTGTCGTTCAGCTATAAGAGAAATAATACAATTTAGTTTCTTTTTTTTATTATTACAGCGTGAGAGTCTTCTGTTCTCCTTATTCTCATTCTTCTTCTTCTTCTTCTTCTTCTTCTTCTTCTTCTTCTTCTTCTCATCACCGAGCGAGAACAGGCTCGAGTACACGACGCTGGCAGCCGGGTCGGTCCAGCGTCGCGACTCTAAGGGTCACAGGCCCCGACCGACAAGCAACAAGGCCCACGACACACCGGCCCTACGTCTTTGCGTGTGTCGTTCAGCTATAAGAGAAATAATACAATTTAGTTTCTTTTTTTTATTATTACAGCGTGAGAGTCTTCTGTTCTCCTTATTCTCATTCTTCTTCTTCTTCTTCTTCTTCTTCTTCTTCTTCTTCTTCTTCTTCTTCTTCTTCTTCTTCTTCTTCTTCTTCTTCTCATCACCGAGCAAGAACAGGCTCGAGTACACGACGCGGGCATCCCTGGGGTCCTGCGTCACATCGGCGCGCAACTTGGAGCGTGGCGTGCTGAGATTACACCGGCCCTACGTCTTTGCATTTGTCGGTCACCTGTAAGAGACATAATAAAACTTAGTTTATTTTTATTATTATTACTGTTCAAGAGTCTTCTTTTCTCCTTCCTCTCATATTCTCTTCTCCTTGTTCTTCTTCTTCTTCTCATCGCAGTATCCCAGGGGTCATACGTAACACCGGCTCGCAACTTGGAGCGTTGCGTGCGGAGATTACAAAAATAAGTCAAACGCTTTGCCACTGTATCGTAATTTTCTTTTTTCAACAATCACTGAGCAAAAACTAGCTCGAAGACACAACGCGGGTAGCCAGACAGGCCCGGCTCCGCGAGTCTCATGGTCACAGGGACGCCGATGGGAGAGACGGCCCTCATCGTGAGCAGGCGCGCAAGCCCCTCGTTGCGAGCATTCGGGTTTCAGATACTCAGGCCGAAGATACTCCCCAACGCGGGCATCCCTGGGGTCCTGCGTCACATCGGCGCGCAACGTGGAGCGTGGCGTGCTGAGATTACACCGGCCCTACGTCTTTACATGTGTCGTTCAGCTATAAGAGAAATGATCACTAAGCAACAACAGGCTCGGGGACAAGACGCGGGTAGCCGCGCAAGCCCCTCGTTGCGAGCCTTCGGGTTTCAGAGACCCAGGCTGAAGAGACTCCCCAACGCGGCCATCCCGAGGGTTCTAGGTCACACCGGTGCACAACTTGGAGCGTGGCGTTCTGAGATTACACCGGCCCTACGTCTTTGCATTTGTCGTTCACCTGTAAGAGAAATAGTAAAACTTAGTTTATTTTTATTATTATTACTGCGCAAGAGTCTTCTTTTCTCCTACTTCTCATTCTTCTTCTTCTTCTTGTCATCACCGAACAAGAACAGGCTTGAGTAGACGACGTGGGGACGCTGATGGCAGAGACGGCCCTCAACCCGAGCAGCCGCGCAAGCCCCCTCGTTGCGAGCCTTCGGGTTTCAGAGACTCAGGCCGAAGAGACTCCCCAACGCGGGCATCACTTGGAGCCTGGCGTGCTGAGATTACACCGGCCCTACGTCTTTTCATGTGTCGTTCAGCTGTAAGAGAAATAACAAAAATTACTTTATTTTTCATTATTATTACTGTGCACTCTTCTTTTTTCTCCGTCTCCTCATTCTTCTTCTTCTTCTCATCACCGAGCAAGAACAGGCTCGAGTACACGACGCGGGGAGAGACGGCCCTCAACGCGAGCGGCAGCGCAAGCCCCTCGGAGTGAGCACTCGGGTTTCAGAGACCCAGGCCGAAGAGACTCCCTAACGCAGGCATCCCAGGGGTCCTACGTAACCCCGGCGCGCAACTTGGAACGTGGTGTGCGGAGATTACAAAAAGAAGTCAAACCCTTTGCCACAGCATCTTAATTTTCTTTTTTCAACGATAACTGTGCAACAACAGGCTCGAGGACACGACGCGGGGAGCCAGACAGGCCCGGATTCGCGAGTCTCATGGTCACGGGGACTCTGATCGGAGAGACGGCCCTCAACACGAGCAGCCGCGCAAGCCCCTTGTTGTGAGCCTTCGGGTTTCAGAGACCCAGGCCGAAGAGACTCCCCAACGCGGGCATCTCTGGGGTCCTGCGTCACATCGGCGCGCAACTTGGAGCGTGGCGTGCTGAGATAACACCGGCCCTACGTCTTTGCATGTGTCGTTCAGCTGTAAGAGAAATAAAACAATTTAGTTTCTTTGTTATTATTACTCCACAAGAGTCTTCTTTTCTTCTCCTTCTCCTTCTCCTTCTCCTTCTCCTTCTTCTCCTTCTTCTTCTTCATCTCAGCACCGAGCAAGAACAGGCTCGACTACACAAAACTGGCTGCTGGGTCGGTCCAGCGTTGCAAGTCTAAGGGTCACAGGCCCCGACAAAAAGCAAACAGGGCCCACGACACACAGGCCCTACATCTTTGCATGTGTCGTTCAGCTATGAGAGAAAGAATTCAAATTAGTTTATTTTTTACTATTATTACTGCACAAGAGTTTTCTCCTTTTTCTCCTTCTTCTCATTCTCCTTCTTCTTCTTCTCATCACTGTGCAAGAAAAGGCTTGAGTACACAACGCGGGGAGCCGGACAGGCCCGGCTTCGCGAGTCTCAGGGTCAAGGGGACGCCGATTGGAGAGGCGGCCCTCTGCGGGAGCCTTCGGATTTCAGAGACCCAGGCCGCAGAGACTCCCTAACGCAGGCATCCCAGGGGTCCTGCGTCACATCAGCGCGCAACTTTGAGCGTTGCGTGCGGAGATTACAAAAAGAAGTCCAACGCTTTGCCACAGCATCTTAATTTTCTTTTTGCAACGATCACTGAGTAAGAACAGGCTCGAGGACATGACGCGGGTAGCCGGACTCTGATGGGAGAGACGGTCCTCAACCCGAGCAGCCGCGCAAGCCCCCTCGTAGCGAGCCTTCGGGTTTCAGACACTCAGGCCGAAGAGACTCCCCAACGCCGGGCATCACTTGGAGCCTGGCGTGCTGAGATTACACCGGCCCTACGTCTTTGCATGTGTCGTTCAGCTGTAAGAGAAATAACAAAAATTAGTTTATTTTTTATTATTATTACTGTGCAAGTCTCCGTTTTTCTCCTTCTCCTCATTCTTCTTCTTCTTCTTCTTCTCATCACCGGTCAAGAACAGCCTCGAGTACATGACGCAGGGAGAGACGGCCCTCAACGCGAGCGGCCGCGCAAGCCCCTCGATGCGAGCCTTCGGGTTTCAGAGACCCAGGCCGAAGAGACTCCGTAACGCAGGCATCCCAGGGGTGCTACGTAACCCCAGCGCGCAACTTGGAGCGTGGCGTGCGGAGATTACAAAAAGAAGTCAAACGCTTTGCCACAGCATCTTAATTTTCTTTTTGCAACGATCACTGAGTAAAAACAGGCTCGAGGACATGACGCTGGTAGCCGGACTCTGATGGGAGAGACGGCCCTCAACCCGAGCAGCCGCGCAAGCCCCCTCGTAGCGAGCCTTCGGGTTTCAGACACTCAGGCCGAAGAGACTCCCCAACGCCGGGCATCACTTGGAGCCTGGCGTGCTGAGATTACACCGGCCCTACGTCTTTGCATGTGTCGTTCAGCTGTAAGGGAAATAACAAAAATTAGGTTATTTTTTATTATCATTACTGTGCAAGTCTTTGTTTTTCTCCTTCTCCTCATTCTTCTTCTTCTTCTTCTTCTTCTTCTTCTCATCACCGGTCAAGAACAGCCTCGAGTACATGACGCAGGGAGAGACGGCCCTCAACGTGAGCGGCCGCGCAAGCCCCTCGATGCGAGCCTTCGGGTTTCAGAGACCCAGGCCGAAGAGACTCCCTAACGCAGGCATCCCAGGGGTGCTACGTAACCCCAGCGCGCAACTTGGAGCGTGGCGTGCGGAGATTACAAAAAGAAGTCAAACGCTTTGCTACGGCATCTTAGTTTTCTTTTTGCAACGATCACTGAGCAAAAACAGGCTCGAGGACATGACGCGGTAGCCGGACTCGATGGGAGAGACGGCCCTCAACCCAGCCGCGCAAGCCCCCTCGTAGCGAGCCTTCGGGTTTCAGACACTCAGGCCGAAGAGACTCCCCAACGCCGGGCATCACTTGGAGCCTGGCGTGCTGAGATTACACCGGCCCTACGTCTTTGCATGTGTCGTTCAGCTGTAAGAGAGATAATACAAAATTAGTTTATTTTTTATTATCATTACTGTGCAAGTCTTCGTTTTTTCTCCTTCTCCTCATTCTTCTTCTTCTTCTTCTTCTTCTCATCACCGGTCAAGAACAGCTTGATACACTATTACGCGTGAGAGACTGCCCACCCTCCCCCCCCCCCCGCCCCCCCTCTAAAAACGCAGCGCGGCCGTGCAAGCCCC
>JBAMIH010000308.1:0-28069 GCA_038501795.1 Pseudopleuronectes americanus
CCCGTAAGCCCTGTTTATACCTTCATATTAATATCCAGAAAACACTCTGGTCCTGCCTCGTGCCTGCTCCACCTGGACGTCCCTCCTCGTCCACAGATCTCCAGAAATCAACTGTGCTTTTCACATTCAAGACAAACTCCAATAAAATGTTCAAATCCATATTCCACAGACAGTTTTTTGGGAGCTTGTGCCTGAAAGCGCTTCTGGTAAATCTTTACAAATCTTTATAAATATTAATTTCACTGTGCCTCCACTGTACCAGACAGTTAATCATCCGAACAGGAAACATCCTGTGCTCCTCCACGAGTTGAGGCTGTATTTTTTACGAGATGCGTCCTGACTTTATTACGAGAGGTGGTTTGAAAACAAGATGCATCTGAAGTCGGAGCGGCTGAGACGAGTTATGTCGGTATTTTCAAAGATTATTATTTCCTGCCATGGGAATGATCGTGTCTACTTGCTCCTCCGAGATTAGTTTCAACATTTTGGTTTTGTCTGCACGTGCAACAAATTGATAGAGAGCACGAACATGAAGGCGGGAAGATGAAGCTACAGGAGGCCGCGTGTTTAAACGACTTCTTCAGACATCGCTCCTGATGCCACTGCCTCACCTTCGGGGATTAGAGAGACACAGCCTCCTGTATCGAAAGACGACACCGCACTGCCATGCATAAACATAATCAAATGTCATTAGACGATTGAATCTAAAACGTAGCTTCTGAAAATAGAAAAAGCCCATTAAAAATCCAGATGAATAAACATACTCATTCCTTCTGGTAACGGCAAGGTTATCCTCTGAATGCATCTGGAAGCTGGGAGCTGGGAAAGATTCCCCATGTTTTTAATAGTTCTCTTCATTCCATGTTATTATTATGTAAAGCATCAAAATGTGTTCCGCCATCAAATCAAAGCACCCCCACAAATCAAAGTTAAGGCAATTACAATCTTATTCCAGCCCTTTCAAATGGCAACAGCTGTTTCCCTTGGTCAAAATTGCAGCGTAATTGCACACGGTAGCATATGGTTATGGCTGATTAATCCAACTGGGGGTGAAGGCCCCATTATTCCTGTGTAGGACGGGTAAATAGGCAGCGGATCCAAGAGCTGGATAGATGGGTAATGGGATACCGAATGGGCCTTTGAAGAGACGTCTGTTGAAGATGGCGTGCTCGTCAGGATCGATCAGGACCTTCCACCGTCCCGACTGAAGCCATTAAATTGATTTGCTTCTCATCCAGCTTTTTCCAAATGACACCAAATTGTTGAAATAGTTGAAAATCAAACTCTGCAGGAACGTGGAGCAGTTTGAGAGCTGTATCCATTTTCATTCACAAAGTATATGGCTCTCTGCGTTTTTTTTTAAATCATAGGTTCCCTTTTGAAAATTATGTGAGCGGGAGTTGCAGTATTTTTATTTCCCCCCCTCGTGTCTTTGTTCGTGCAGCACTGCAGTGTGTGGTAGCTTGTCAGGGATGTGACAATACCAAGAGGACTGCTCGCCGGCCTGTGGGCTTCGACTAGCCATCATTCACTCACACACACACACACACACACACACACACAAACACACACAGACAGTTAAACATGCATAACCAAAAATTCACAGTTCAGCAGCAGACGCACACACTCACACAAAACACCTCCCCCGGGGGAAAAGCAATTACAGGGTTCAGAGGTGGTTTCCCAAACCCCCGAAGCCAAAGTGAGTGTATTTCTATTATAAACACAACGCGGCTCCCAGTGAGTGAGTCATGTTTTTCGGGGGGTGGGGCTCCTGAAGCTAGTGTCACTCTGAGGTCCACGCTCACTCTCCTCCAGCCACACGAGGGATGATTCCCGGTAAACAAGCTTTAACCGTGGCTCCCCCCTGTCTGTCACCCCCCCATCCCACCACCCCGCATGCATAATGGCCCTCTTAAAGAGCCGGGGGGAAAAGTTCAAGTCCATAATCACATCCGTACCGCCGGCTTTATTTTTTTTTGCAGAGGTCACTCTCGGAGCCCCCCACTTTGAAGGACATGTGCTCTCCATCAGCCGCCGAGCAGCCGAACCTGATGCGTGGAGGTTCCTTCAGATGCTGAGAGCGACGGGAACCACAGGAAACACACGCTATACATCTTTTTTACCACAGTGATATTAAAAGCAAGGTGGAATGCCCTACTTTAAATCCTTCAACTCAGTCTCAGCACTAAAAACCTTCATCGCTGTGACTCACACAGAGTCGACGGGAGAAGGAGCAGCAGCTTCAAAAGAAAACAAGTCGCTGAAAAGAACCCGGGAACAAAAACACACGGCAGCTCTCAGTGTTCTCCCTGCTGTACATCAAACGGTAAATACTACCACCTGTAAATAAGAAAAGGTGGAACCTGCGTCTTTACAAAGCGACCGGCTGCACGTGTAAACAACCCCACCCCCCCCCTTGATTCAGCATGCCCCCCCCAAACGGAGGGAACGCATCCTGAACAAATACTCGTGCTTCCTCCGGTCCGCAGCGGAATGATGATCAAAAGAATGTGTTTAAAAACTATGTCAGAGAGAAAACAAAGAGTCGACACTACGATCCACTTCAGTCGGAGCCCCAATTAGGAACAGGGGATATTTGGCTGTACAATGATAATAAGCCTGACTCTGCTAAAGCCTAAAAAGGAGACAAGGTCACCCTCTGTGTGAGGATTGTTTTCAGGGCCCGCAGGTCACTCAACACAGACCCTTGTCTATCACGGCCTGTAATGACAATTCCCAGCAAAGCCCCGGGTGGCCTCCTTCCCTCCCCAGTCCGCCCAGTAGTGTGGACAGAGCCCCAATTAATAGCCATGCAAAGAGAAATAGGGCGAAAGAGGACTCCTTTGTATTGTGTTCGACAGCAGGAGATGACAGGAGCTGCAGAAAAAGGACTATCTGTGAAAAAGAGAGAGAGAAGCTTCGCCTCGCCCGCTCTGGTGAAAGTGTCGGTGCTGCCTGGCGCTAAGAGGAGAGAAGAAATTGTTCAATCCCTTTTTTTTTATTCCTCTGTAAAAATCCAATCCAATAGTCTGGTTTATTCTCCCCCACGAGCGTTACATAACTGGTGTTTCAAAGAGCAGAACTGGTTGAAATTGTTTAGGATTAAAAGGTCTTCAAATGTTTTGCATGAGATGAGAAGAGAGAGAGACAGAGAGAGAGAGCAATCAAATAATAAAGAGAGCATGCCAATGAGGGAATTTGGAAATGCAGTCACTGTGAAATGGCATTGATTAAGCCACAGCACTGTCACCTAGCAGCAGCCTCAGAGGAGCCACTCAGCGCCGGTGCCACCATCTTTATGTCTTCTCACCCCGAGTTCAACTGACCATATCTCCACCCGGCTGCGGCAAAGTGTTAAAGTTGAGTTTTAGATTTCTGCAAAAAGAATGAATATCCTGCAACAGGAACCTTTTAGCACATTAGATGGAATGTTTGTGTGTTTGCTTTTTACTTTTGTTTTTGTCGACTTGGAGCTGGGTTGGGTGATAAGCACATGAGTTCACACGTGTGTTTTTGATGACACTGTGTTTGTGTGTCACTGTGAGATTGAGACAAAGATGCTTGTTACACAAATTAACACAACAGCAGCTTGTTATCATTACAAAATGTTCAGTACGGGTACAAAACCTTGATAATGTTCCTAAACAATAAGTTATTTTGAATACCGATCTCATAGATTACACATTATGATGCTACAGCTTTTGTTTTACTGCTTCTATTCAAAACAGATTCATAACGGACTAAGTACTTAACAATTTACCACAGTGTGGTTTGACCTCAGTTAAGTTGAGTGTGTCAGCATCTTGGCAAATTGTTACACTAGAAGAAGTTTTAAAACATAAGAAAATGAACCTATTTACCACAACCTGACAACTTTTTATGTTAATATATCATAAATAAATAACTTGAAGGTTTATCAGTGGAATGCCTCCTCCTCCTCCTCCTCCTCCTCCTCTTCCTCCTCCTCCTCCTCGCCAAGGCCAAACAATCATAAATGTCTGTTTAGCTCTTATATTACAAAAATGACATATCCTGTCAGTGCCTACAATAATCAAAAAGGCCCCTCTGATAGATGATAGTGAAAAGTTTGGATTTGAGATTTGAGTTTTAAACTTTTCTCAATTTGGCGAATTTGTTGCCATAAAACTATAGTATGTATTTCTCTATATATATAAATGTATTATCCTGTAGTAGTAGTAGTAATAGTACTCATAATCCTAACCCTTTATTGTTCGGTCCCTCACTGCTGCTGCAAAAATGAGATTTACTCTTACCCTTGTTTATTTTTCCAGGTTTATTGAGAGAACTGGTTTGGATTTCATTCATTATGACTCCATTGCTTTCGCCTATGATCAAACACGATGGTGCAACTGGCTGTAATGGTAGTAATGGTGAGTGAAGATGACATTTAAATCACCAGGTTACACAGATGCAGTGTTTCAGAGAACATAAAGGTCGACGCTGCTGCTCTCTGAGTGGAGCGATGCATACGTTAAGGTCTCTTCAGGGGGGGGTTCTGTGGGTTGGTGGGGTGTGAAAAACTGCTGAGCTGTCTATGGCCATTAATAGCTAAGAAGTTTACTGGTGGGCTGTTTTAAATCCCTTCCAATCATCCTTGCGGGTTCGCCAGGGGCCGCGACTGCACTAAATAAAGTGTAGTAAAAAGAGCCAAGTCCATGTGCTTGCATATTTGTGTCCCCGGAAATAAGTTTGTGTTGCCGAGGATCTGCCGGTGTCACCGTCGTCGTAAAGATTCTTTGACTCAGTCGCTCGCTCCCCCGTGTGAGTCAGGTTCCTTTACGATGCTTTTTAATATAGATCGTGCTCGTCCTTTCATTTTTTTTTACTTTCAAAGCGTCCACGCGTGTAGAGAGAAACACAAACACTTGAAACAACCTTAACCTCTGCAGTCGAATGGAAACGTGAAGCGGGGCCCCCGGGGTCAATGGGATCTGGAAGTTATTTTCCAAAGAGAAAAACACAAACAACACAAAACGCTCTTTCAGCTGCGACCCCTCCTCTCTCTCTCTCTCCTGGAGCTGCTGCGACTGGAGACCTTGGGAGGGAAGTTTAGTTTCATTGAACCCACCGACAGTGAAACTCTCTGCATCCCTCCGAGAAATCTATCGGTGGACTTTGACCACGAGCTCTCTCGCCGCCCCAGAATACTAAGAGCGATACGGCGTGACCTTTTGCCAAAGTGCCAGTCGCGGGGAATTCGGACAGCCTCGGTTTTTGTGCAGCTGCTACAAGGCAACAGAGATCCCAGCTCTGTCAATTAAGATGAGTGACAAATCAGGGCATTTGCAGTCTGCAGATCTTCTCTCAAGTCCACTGTCTCCATGAATCACTCACAGTCCAATCTCAATCAGCTGCTCTTCTCTGTGGCCTCCTTCAAATCCGGTCTCCGGCCAAATCCATCACGTCAATTTCCAATGATCCTGAAGAGAACACTTGTGCCTGCAGATGAAGGCGAGTGAGTCATATCAAGAGACCGGAGGTGGCTTTGAAGGAGAACAGGAATAGGATCAATAATCCTGTATCACTGATTCAGAAGAGATGTTCCTTTTGTGGAGGTTTGAGGAACAACGGGGAAATAATCAGTAAAAAATAGGGAGAAGCCACGTGATGCCACTTCAACTTGGAGAGCTGAAATCTTCAATCAGCTCTGAACAGGAGCTTTTACTGTGAACTTGTGAAATGTTACAATTGTCTAACACTGTATGTCCATTTCTCACAAGTCCCTAATAAGAGATTTTAGCATATACAGATGTTTTATGATTAACAAGTGTATATAACTTGAAATCACTCATAGGCCATTCTCACCTGATCCTCTTTCTTTGCCATTCGTTACCCTAAAGATATTGTTAAAATGTGTTGTTTAAATCGTCTAAATACATAAATACAACACAAAAAAAACTCACAACTCTGGAAAAATGTTACCTTCCAAAGAGCAAGTGAATTGCTCAGCGCTGCCTCATATCTGCCCTCTGCGTCACACCGCCATGGGATTGGCTCCTCCAGGTTTTCAACTATACAAACACAACGTGCACGTGCCCACACATGCACAAACACGATGACTCGACCGCACAACAGAGGCAGAAACCTCTGAAATCACAAGGGTTTGAAGTTGCATTTCTACTATTATCATCATCATCATCGTTTTCCCTATTTCGGTGCCTCTGATAAGAATGCGTCCAATTGCTAAAATGATTCCAGAGTCACAGTCAAGAGTTTCTGCTCAAGTGCACGCATGTCATTGCAGACACACAAACTCAATCCAATCTCCTGATGGGTTTAAAATGGAGATGACACCCTTGACTTCTATTACTGTGTCAAGGTCCACGTCCAGAGCGGCGAGCTAAAAACAGACCGCCGCTCTCTTGAGCCGCTCTCTCTCCCAACATGTTGTGAGGCCTCGCCAGACAACAGCATGCAATAGCACACACACACGCACACACACACACACACTCTGTCAGAAGCCTTCCTCACGGATGTTAATCTGAGTCCTACGCCTCTGTCAGAATGAAGTCCTCAACTCCCTCTGAAGCTGCTAAAGTTGAGCTGTAGCCAGTCGAGCTAATCTGCAGACGCTGAGTGATGCCGAAGTATTTATGCCAAACATGACATTCCAATAAAGTCCTCCCCCCACTGCTCCCAGCTCCGAAATAGACGTGTTAGAACTGACAAAAGCAGCAGGCGTGCCCAGCATTGTCTCGGCATGACCTCGCCAAATGAATGGAAGGGAACAGAGGGCCAGGCCAGACTGCTCCTATGACTGTCACTTTGAGCAAACGTCTTTGGGGAGAGATCAGAGAAAAGAGGGAACAACACACATCTCAAGTGCTTTAGAGTTTCAGGTACTTTGGTATGTTTCTTTTTATTCACGCTGCGCCAAACGAGAACCGACAACATCTGAAACCACAGAGCTGAAGATGAGGCCGCTCTGGTCCGATGAAGACCGCTCCCCTGTCATTAAAAAGACGTTTTCAGAAGACTGGTCATTAAAATGTGGCGAGCAAACGGTCTGACGTGTCCATCCAGAGGCACGCCAGCTCGCCTCATCCTGTTTTTTTAATCATGGGACGGAAAAAGAGAGCAGCCATCACTGGGGTCACTTTCAACGAGGCCGCACTCACAAGCGCTCTGAAGAGAGGCCAATTAAATCCCACATTCTCTGACCCCGGCAGCGGCGATGGAACGAAATATAAAGGGGCCCCGCCGAGTGACCGGGATTCAACTTCCACACAGTGCACGGTCCCACGTGTGCATATCACTGCTTCGTGCACCCACGCACATCCCAAAGCTTTCTACCAGGGCCACTACTGTGCATAATGTGCTTCTCATTTAACTTGGTTGGTTAAATAAGCGTTCAGGGGGGAAAGCGAGAGCACTGGAACCAGGCTCCCAGACGGAGGAGGGAGAGATACGGTTACAGAGCGAGGGCCAGGACAACGTCAGGAGTCTTAATCCCGGGGACATTCTGAGTTATCAATCTCCTGTAAATGTCAGGCACCAGGATGTGCCCTCATGAATGATGGATATCTGCCTTGTTTGTTTTTTTCATCTCCTCTACATTGTATTATTGAGTGAGCGCCACCGAGGGCTTAGAGTCTATCTTGAGAGGTAATACTCCCTCCTTACTGTGGCATCAATACCTGCATCCCAATTACCCGGGAAGAGAGAGAGAGAGAGAGAGGGGAGAGAGAGCAGCAGCAGAGGAGAGCAAAGGTTTCTTTCACCCAACGTGTCGCTGGTCAAGTTCCAGAACCATTAAAAGAACGTGACTGGGCTTAATTTGGAGGTTTTCAGAAGTAAGAAATTTCATTTACGAGCAAATAAGTGGCAGAGAGAAGATGACGAGATCCCATCAAGAGCATAATTTCTTCAATTATGTTCAATAGACGCAGTGATTAAGGTGGCTGAAAGCCTCTTGGACAAATACCAGTGTCCCTCTGTGTGTGTGTGTGTGTGTGTGTCTGTGTGTGTGTGGGTGGTGGTGGTGTGTGTGTGTGGGGGGGGGGTTAGATCAGTATAGACTCCCTGCCGGACACCAGTGGAACACTCCAGGTGTCCACAGGACCATCACTAGGGGACCATTGCGCACAAGGTCCTGGCTCCGTGTGGACTCCTCACTCACCCAGTCCCTGCTAACTACATTCACTGGTGCTCGTGCACTGACCAGTCTGCATATTCTCCCAGAACCAATTAATTCCCAACATTTGAATTCTCCACGCGGGCCATAAATTGCCGCATATCAATATGTACATGTTTGTTTGCGCCGCTTGTTTGGTGCGTAAAGTTTAATTTCCGGGGGGAGATGCTTGATGATCTAATTAGTATTCATTAATCAGCTTAAGCTTTTTTTAAACAGCTGGGCTTCTAATGACACGTTCGATGCATATGTCGATGCCAGTGGATTATAAAGGAAAGCGAACAGCTGGAAGAAATATCGAGTTGTTCTGGAATAAACTCACAGGAGGAGACTTAATAAAAGTTCAGGTGGAGGAAATAGAGTGAGCACCACGACGTGTGGCCCTGATGGGTAAAACATATGCACCGAGCAAAAGAGAAATGAACACATCCAGAGTGTGGAGCCGGTGTGGAACCGGTAAGAGCCCGGTGTGGACCCGGTGTGAAGCCGGTGTGGAGCCGGTGTGGCTCTTACCTTGTGCTTGCGTAAAGTGGACGAGGAAGGAAAGGGATAAAATCCATGTGGCGCGCCGCATCGATCCGCTCCACGGGTCCTCGAACATGGTTCCAAACCGTGCAGGGTGGACAACAAGTGCCCGGTGAGCCTGAGGCACGCTGCCGCCGATGTGCCCCCGAGTTCCCGTGTGGCTCCGGCCGCCGAACCGCCTCCTGCTGGGTCTCTCTTGTCCAGGGGGGGGCTGCCACTCGCGCCGGGCAGAGCGCACCGAGGTCAGAGCGCGCAAAAGGAAAAATGAGATAAAACCAGCAGCCTCACGCGAGCAGAGAGATTCAAACTCTGCGTTTTGCTCAACGGCACTCCAGCTCCACGAGCTCCACGAGACAGGGGGGGTATTCTCCTCCAAGTGCGGGAGCAGGCGTTGGGGGGGGATTCTGACCGCAGCTCAGGCAGATGAATCCAGGCTAGGTCCAAACCCCGGCTCCGGTCTCTCGGTGCACCTGTAAGACGACGAGCGGCTCCTCATACTTTTCCATCGACTCTTCCTCCTGCGTCCTTGAGATGCTGCGTTTTTTCCTCCTGCTCCTCCTCCTCCTCTTCTTCAAACTTCAGCCTCCCTGTCGCTGGTTGCGTTGCGCGCGTCCACAGACTTTTTTTATTTCCCCTCGAATCCTTGTTGGAAGAAGGAGCTCCAACGGATCCGCTGGTCGCGCACACTCACACGCGCATCCACACACACCCCCCGCTGATACCCAGTAAAGTTCCTCCGCGCCGCGCGCTGTCAAGGTCGGGGATCCAGTGGAGCAGCGGCGCCGGGGGAGAAGTTCTGCGGCTCGGGGAGCAGAGGATGAGGGGGAAGCTGCGCGCGGTCGCACCGTCACGGTCGGAGCAGAGCCCGGGCTGCCGGTGTGCGTCGGATGAGGACGAGTCCCGGGTACTTTATGAGGAAACATGAGGAGACGGGTGAACCGGCGGCGCAGCGCAGGTTGCCACCGTGCGGCCGTGCGTAAAAACGCACTCCCCCCCACCCCCCACCCCCTTCCACTCCACTCCACCACGCAGCAGGTTTACAGGAGAGGATTTATTGTTGCTTTCCACGTCGCAAAAAGGTGGAATGAATATTGTCCTTTGTTAAAATGATTTACTGGACACGTGCTCTGCTCGTTGTGCCAAGGTTCGGAGCGGAGGGGCGCGCACAGGAGGAGTACAGAGGAGAAATCGTTGCTATAGCTGTTTCTGTGGGGATTTATAATGTGACTGAGTTCATTGACCTTCTAGTACTTTTTTATCCCCTGTGGCATCATTATGGGGATTTATATTTTGGCTGCATTTTAATACTTCCAGGAATGATGGACCCCAGAGGCTTTTTTTTTCTCCAGCTGAGGCTGTGGTGGTGTTTGGAGGTGCATGAAACAGACAGGGGGTGGGGGGGGAGGCAGAAATGGCTTTGCTTAGTCTTCAAACAGCCAGGAATTTTATCTTGTATGTGTGCAGAAGAAGAGGAGGAGGAGGAGAAGGAGGAGGAGAGGGTGAGAAATGGATGAATGGAGGACAGACGGAGGAAAGAGCACCGAGGATGAGAGGAAGGTGTGTGTGTGTGTGGGGTGATAGAGAGTGACTGAGCAAATACTGTTTCCAAAATGACAGTATCAGTAAAGCAGGGGCCGAGGGAGCGAACGGGAGAGCATGACTGAGCAAATGTTCCTGTCGGGAAGATGACACTGCTCTGCCAGGAGGAAGCAGGAGAGCGTAATGTCTGTAATGTGTTGTTCTTTAGTTTTTACAGACGGCAAGTCCCATCTGAGCCACCGCAGGGCAGCGGGGAGATAATGCACCACGGTAATAGCTTCTGTTGTTCCTCAGCGGGATCTTCAGCCTCCTGTTAATTCTCCCTCCACTTCTTATCCAACCCCCCCCTCCCACCAAAAAACAGAAGATACCTTGACGAAAAAGTAAATAATGGGAGAGTTAACATCAGGGGAAAAACCAAGATGGAGTGCATCCTCAGCCTCCCCCTCCTGTAGCTGAGATCCCAGGTGCCAAGGCCACTTCTCTCTGGCCCTAGAATCAACCACATAACAGGTGATAACAAGCGGCTATTTGAGGCACGCTGCAATTATTCCGAGCTATTCAGACTTTTGCCTTGAGGATCCAAATTAACACCCGTACCTGAGCTGGTAACTTTACCTGGACAGAAATTAACACCACTGTAGCAAGTTTGCACTCAAACTTCAAATTATGTAGATTATTTCCCTGTTTTTTTATTTCAGTTTCCCTGGCAGACGCTGTTCTCTGCTCATTTCTGCATGAATTTAAAGGCTGTAATTGCAGGTATGGACACTTAAATACACTGGTAATACATTTTACATTTAAGGAAACAGTTGAAATCAATGGCTGCTTGGATTTGACAGCAAATGGTTTACCAAGGGTTAAATAAAAAACCGTGATTAAGACATTACTCTGAGTAAGACCCTGTCAAGTAAACAACATTTTCTAATTACCTGAGCAAGGTCATAGTCAGTTGAAGGAGGATGTGGTGGATTCTGAGCTCAGTCTCATTAAGTAGACAAGTCTTATTCTTATTATAATGTCCGACTGGATGTTTCACAACTTGTTGTCACCTGGGTTTGAGTGAATATAAACATATTCACTCATTGTTTCATATTAGATATCAAAGCTGATTTATCCCATTTCTACTGCTGAAAACCTCTTCTTGCCTTTTCTCACTATTTCCTGATCCACCTTCCAACGCAGCATGATTCTCACTCAATGCTCTCCTGCAGCCCTGACAACAAAATCCAGCTTTCATGTCATGTCTATCAACAAAGTGAACAAGTGAGACAATCGGTGGTGAAACTCCTGCTGCATCTTCCGAGGCCTTGAGAGGAGCAACGAGGAGGAAGAGGAAGGAGGAGGCGAGGAGGCACCTTTGAACAACGAAGGGCATCAGTGTTTGAAATCACGGCACCGATCGACAGCTCAGATCGACAGCTCAGACCTTCACCTGCGATCGCTCGGGAGGATTTCACCTGAGATCAAGTGGGATCACAAGATCCACACAGACAAACAAACGTTGGGGACAACCTGAGAAAAGGAAAATTATATCAGACAAATTGCCCGTTGGTCGGTCCGGATGGAAAGTCAGAGGTCAGAACTCCGAGAGGATGATCTGCCTTCGGGGGAAGAATCTTGAGTGGTTTGGAGAGATCTGTGAAATCCTCCATCTCCTCATAAACACAAGCATCCCTCTGATGCTCTGATGCACAGCTGACCCCAGCGATAACTTGAGGGTAACTCTGGATGCATTAAGCTCCTATGATAAATTACCTCAGGGCAGCGTGCGTTTGATCTCCCTGAAAAACAGCCGAAGACGAGGCAGGTCCGGTAATCTGACGAAGGGCTCGCCGCTATTTATCAAACATTTCTCACACCATTAGCATTTCTCTGTCAATTAGAGTCCATTTAAGGAGAAGGCTTCGGAGGATCATGGATCTTCTTAAACCAAAATGAATGCTCCAACCTCTCCTCCCCCCTCTCTGGCCGATCTCACTGGAGGTTTAATGAATCGGAACGAGTGGGGGGGGATAATGGGAACGGTGGGAGGCCGATGGGGTGATGAGTGTTGCTTATTACCTCCAAGGCCAATTACAATAAAGATCTGTCATAGTCTCCGTCTGGTAGGGGGAGAGTCGTGGTCTCCCAGTGTGAGGGGAGTTGCGCTGACCAGTCAACACCCAGAAACAGACTCATTTAGAAGGATCTCTGTGGGGCCGTTCATTCACGAGGTCGGATCAGTTTCCTCCACCTCCCTTTCTCCTCCTTTTTCATCATCAACAATTTAACTGAGGGTTTGATATAATATCCCTGCAGAACTGAAGTGGATGATACAAACCCAAATATGCACGAATGTCTAATAACTGTTGTGTTTAATAGCATCATCACAGAGCTAATGGCATCCTGGGCGCAGCATGCTAACCCGCTAACATGGGTGCTTTGAGGAATGTTGTCTTTGGGGCAGTGTCCCCAAAGTCGAGGCGCTTCACCGACACGTTCACAGCAGCAAGCAGGATAGATAGACAGTCTAATATATGTGAGGATCTTTAATCATAGGTATTTTGGCAGATGGAGATGAGTGTAAAAAGAAAAAACAACTTTATTCATCAAAGGGAGACGGATCAGTGAGCGGAGGGAGGAGAGAGGAGCAGAACTGTTTGTGTAAGTGAGACAGATGGTCAAAATAAAAGAAGTATGTTCAGAGGACCCACGCCAACCTTGGGCCAAGGAAGGAAAATGAAGTGGAGCGGCTAGGTGTAGGAGTTGGGAGAGAAAGGAAAGGATGAATAAAGGAAGTGAAGTGGTTTTGATTTAGAAGCACAAGTAACAGGGGACGTGCTTGTTTTTGTTTTTTGATTTGCTTATGAATCAATTTCAGCAGCTCCACTCACGATATCCCATTTCCCTTCGCTCGACGCACACTTAAGCTAAAACGCCAAGATGTTATTTTTTTTCCCATGAAGCGGAGGGAATTGATATAATCACCCCCCCCCCTCCCTTACATCCGCACCTCGCCCCCCCCTCCTCACACATTCAAGAGGCTATGAAATGGAGGTCCGAGCAACATCCCAGTTTATCTTTATTAAGCAAAGATACGAATTAAACCACGAAATAAGATGCAGGGGATTATTTAATGGAGATTAAGTGGATTCGGCAAAAAAATCCTGTTCTGCAGATTATTCAGAGAAAGGTGGACAGTGATGAATCAACAGGTGGAACCAGGGGCTGAGATTAATGAATCATGTGTATACACTTAAAAAACTGGAAGTGAAGATGGCCGACGTGAAGCCAAAGAGTCTCCACTGCCCCCTGGTGGCTGGCTGCAGTAGCGATCATAAACCCCCGCCTCCTCCACGTTAGCTGATTGGACAGTTGCCTCACCAGATGGCTTTATAACATCTTCATAAAATCATCTTACCCTCCTCCTGGTGGCTGACTGCGGTACAGCTCACACGAGCCACGTCCTCCACGTTAGCAGATGGGACATGTTGGCCAAACCAACTAGTCAATATACACATCACATAAATGTTTCTCATTGATGCCTTCTGTAGTTTTTTGTTAATTCTTATCACGCTGATGTTTTTCTGGTACATATGGTTTTAATTACTTGTTTGACTAATCAAAAGGATTGCCACCTGAGACAAGTAATTTATTGAGCACATGTATAAGTGGGATGTCGCTACTGCACAGACTCTGACTCTGATAACGTGACACTGATCGTATCTGGGATATTATTGGCTTCATTATACGTGAAAATATACATTATTTGACATTTAAGTCCGACTAAAATATGTCTTGGTCCTTTTCACCCAATAATCTGGAAGCTAGTTCTCATGTGCAACTATATTTAGTTTTTTAGGGTGAGCCAGTTCTTGTTTTTCTAGTTTTCTCCCAGGAGAATATAACCTCAGTGTTTTTCAGTAGCAGGAGCCTCAGCTTCCGAATCAGAGCCGTGTTTTATGTTTTTCATGTTGGAGCTGCAGTGATTTACTTTCCAGCCTGTGGCAGCACTTTAATGACTATTAGAGACAGGCTGACACATTGTGTGCTGAAGACACATCTTCAGCACAGGATTGGCTCATTTCGCTTTTCAGGGTCACACTCCTCTACCTGGTCGGCTTCACCATGAGCCTTTACAGTCCATCGTTAAATAAGCCTCACCGCATCGATTCTCACAGAAAACCGGGAGCATTAGAAATGTGAAGGCATGAGCTGTAACAGATTCTATTGTACAATAAAGGCATTGCTTTAAAAATGCTCTGACCCTGGCTTAAGGCAATTCAAATTAATGTAAATGTATCTCTGTACAGCCCAGGCTTAATTGAATATGCAAAAGGTTTTCACAGAGGGTTTGAATAAATATTTGTAACCCAGTCAAAAAGCATGTACAGATGCACACACCAGCATGTACAGGACGGTAAAAGGAAAAAGCAGAAACCCCCGTACGTGACTGACGGATTGCCCGGGTCACAATCTGAGCAGCTGCCATATAGTTAGAGAATCCTTCTTCACCTTTATTACTGGCTGGGGAAAATGAACATAAAGCCGCGTCACCTCACAGGAGATAATAACACTTTGTCAGGAAGTGGAGGCGCAAGGACACATGATGGATTCAGTGCTGGACTTCTTCTGTGCCGAGCAGGTGAGCTCATCGCCACCTTTTGCCATTAAAAGCTGCTTCGCCTTAATTCAAGTCGTTTGAATGCACGTTGCATTAATACAAGTGAACCAGACGTTCTTTTCTCAGCGTCGATGACTCATCACTGTTATACACATGTAACGATGTCATGACGTGGAAAGGATTCTGAACATTCGACTCTGAATGTTTGAAACACTTGGCAGACAAATATAATGAGATGTTTTTATGAATTTATACAAATGCCTCTATACAAAAATCACCTGTGGAGTCTGACTCACTCCACCACCCCCCTCCCCCCCTTGCATATTTTCACCGACACTTTACACAATGAGTGCAGTTGTAATTGACCCAGTCTGCACAGCCACATGCGTTTGTGTATTGTCATCGCACTGACGCAGAGCCAGGAGGCAGGCAGGATTCTGACTTATTATTTCCTTCCACCCAGACGGAGTGTAGATGTGGCTCATGATGCCAGTGTGCAGATGTCACTCTCCTGGGGACAGCCACACACTGCTGTGGCGTCGGCACTGACAGTTTGAATGTCACGGACATGCTGGACCTTTCACGTGCTGAAGGTTCCTCTGTGGCTCATCTCTGCAGATCCTCCTGCAGCCTCTCGCTTCGAGCTGGACCGGGCCTCAAAGAGCATGGTGTTGCGGGGCCCCCCCCCAGTAGAACAGCTGTCAGCACTGAAGCAATGCAGCCTCACCACTCAGGACGTGTCGGAGAAACTGCAACAGGAACCCAGTGAATCCAGTGTAAGTATCTCAGGAGGCTCGGAGGGAAGATGATCTTCGGCTCCGGAGCCACAAACAGCTCATCTGAGCTCACATGCTCCATGTGAAGTGTGATAGAGCTCAGGTCTCGTATGTATAAAAAGATTTCCACAGGCATAACCATAACAGATAACTGTCCTTTCCTCTATTGGAATTATTGAATTTGCTAAATATGAATATAACTGCCCCACCAGTCATCGGTGGTGGGGCAGAGGTTGAAGGGGGCTGGGATGTCACCTGACTTTTGCAGGATGCATTCCACATTAAGACACAGGTAAAGCGAGGGTTAAGTTGAAGCCCAAATATGTTTTTTTGAACCTGAACATGCCATATTTTGTCAGGATTTAAGTATGCAATACAGATATGATGAATAAACGAGTTAGTGTCTGTTGTGTGTCCTCATGTGGCACCGAGCAGCAGATAACCCACTGTCCACCTGTGCAAGGAGATAAAAGACACAACAACAAAATGAATGTTCTGAGCAGGAAAAAGTTCTGACATGAGCCAAATCCAAGAAGAAGAAAAAGAAGACAGATGAGAGAACCAGGAAGGGCATCTGACATCATTTCAATAATAACAACATGTTGGATACAACAGGACGAATTACAGAGGAATAAGCACAGATCCTGTTGAAGTCACGTCTCGGGGTTTATGTTTAGAACTGATTTATTCCTTTAGTGTTTGTGTGTTATGTGTGATTATGTGTACACATGATGAGGTGTGTGTTTGCGCACACTGTACACTACCAGTCACGTATGCAAACAGTTCCCTGTGATCCTGGGATGTCTCTCGCACCTTTGCATTTCCACTTTGAAGTGGCAGCATGAATTATTTAGCAGGGATCCAGTGAATTAGGGTCTCCTGAATAAAATGTTAGCGTATTAAAATATTACTCTATCAGACCTCGGCGTGGTGGCGGAGCGTGTGTGTCACGGTGTTCGATGTCAATACCGTCTATTGTAGGAACGTGTGTCTTTATTTTCCATGCAGCCATCGAAGCTCCTTTAAATATAACAAAACATTGAAGATTGATTGAGGAGAATTTCTTTATGCACTGAAAACATATGCAGAAGAATAATATCGAAGAGCGACGAGAACACAGTGACATTGCAGCTTGGCGGCAATCACACAATTACACGCTTGGCTGGAAACATGATAACCACGGGCTGGGCATCGGTGCACCGCGATCCACTGTAGTGTTCTAATGCAACTCGGAAAAACATGTTTGTTATCGTCTCAATCACGGTGATGGATCGACTCCACCGAGCGAAATGGACGTGTCGGGAGTCATTTAGAAGACCGGCAGGTACGGCAAAAAACGATTTAAAGATATCATACATTGCAATGTAATAAACGTGATGGCACCAATGCATGCAAAATGAAGAAGAAGAAGAAGAAGAAGAAAGAAGAGGATAACGTTTCTGATAAGCTGGATGAACCTGTAAGGAGCGAGGCTTTCAGCAGCAGTTGGCATGGAAGCCACGTAAAAAGACGTGTGAGTGACAAGACCTTGACTTTGACTTTTCAACACGAGGAAGAACTTAAAAAAAAATCGCCTCTGCTTTAAGGCCAAATGGGGGGGGGGTTGGAGTACGGCGGGTGGGGGGGGATCTATTTGAAGAAAAGCAAGCATCCACGGATAGAAGAACTCTACCTTTTCAATTCAAGAGGAGATTTTCATCATCCTCTCCTCCGGCTGTGAGTGATGAGTGATCCGATGTTCTCCGTCAAGATTACCTCTCACTTCCTGCTGTCGTCTCCTCCTCCTGCATCACCGAGGGGATTTCTCTTCTGTCAGTTACATCATGCTCACTGAGTTTGGTCCTCACACCTGTTGAAGATCAGATCTTCACTTCACGGAGAGGGTTCCAGAGCTTGTTCTCTCTGTTCCTCTTATTCTAATCTTGACTTGTTCGTCCTGCTGCGGCGACGATTGCCCCCCAAAAATATACATTTATATGAAAAAGGCCTTGTTAAAGGTTATCAAAGTCAATCTCACGACTTTTGTCAACATCTTCCAACTGAACTATTCCCTCAAAAATATCAGTTTCCACTTCATGAGAGAAAGAAAGAAACGTGAAGTTCTTTAGTTTAACCAAATCTGTGAATACTCTCCAGATGTCTCCATTTGTGGGAGAGTGAGGATTCGTTGAGTTTATGCATCAGAGCAAAGTCAATACTCAATCTATTGCCAGTACGTTTGATGGACTCCTACAATATTTATTCGTGCCTTAAGATGTTTTCTTTATTCTGCTGTGTGGACGAGAACTAACTGTAAAAACGTGTCCCAGTAAAAGTGTTGAATCCTAGAACCGTCGAGACATCTTAATCACCCTGCTCCAAGATGTGTCCTTTTGATGAAATATGCAAATGTCCCCATTGGAAACGGATTTGGCTGTAACGTCTCCAATAAGGAAGACGTCAGCTCGGATTCATTCTTGTGGGGATTACGCTTAGTCATATCCACCCCCAAGCATTTAAAGAAAAACCTTGCAGTCCCGTTTCTGCATGTCTGTCCATCAGTCTTACTTAAAGAAAGCACAAAGAGTATAAGGAATCTAGGAAAGAGAGAAAGGGAGGGAGAGAGAGGCACGAGTTCTTGATCTCCCCGGGATTGGAACCCCCTAATTGACATGTATGGGCGCCCGAGTGGACGCACCCGCCCCCCCTTTACCCACACAAAGCCCCTCATTAAGAGCCGGGTCGACAGCGGGCCCGGTGCCGAGGTGAACGCTGGCTCCGAGCGCCCGGGCCCTGGCATCCACATGCAGCTGCAGAGCCGCCTGCTTTAATTGACAAGAGGAGAAGAAAAAGGGTTTCCGTGCTGTGCATGACATACCCGCTCCCTCCCTCCCTCCCTCCATCCCTCTCTTTCTGATCTGACTTAACCAGGTTCTGGGTCCATCTGACAACACATCAGCTCCACCTCTGTGTTCCAGAACTCGGCTCCAACTTTCTCGCCGGCGCCGCCTGTGTGAGATGAGACGTTTCCATGAAAGTGGGACAAACAGAAAATCCGTCTCTCTGTTTGTCCTCCTGAAAATTAAGTCCATAAAGTAATTCATGCATATGTGGAGTTGGAAAGCCGGAGGGGCTGTTGGTCCTGGAAGTGTTTTTTTTTGTTGTAATTTTAATGGTTGCCTCTGTGGTTCTCACCATAGTAACAGTCGTCTCTATATTATTATACGATTCACGACTGGGCATAACTACACTTTAAGCTGATTGGACGTTTCATATATAAATGTATCCTGGGAACTCAATTATAAAATTATTTCCCCGTTGCAGCTGCTCGTGTGTTATGCTGATGATTCAACACTTTATATCCGTCTAATACTTTTTGAAAACTTCTAACTACCTGTCAGCTCCTCTCACTTTATGTAATTCCCATTATACACACTGGCATAAAAGAGCCAGGCCTGTCAATAGCTCATAACAACCTGTTTTTACTCCAGAGAGAAAACTTAACGAGGACGACAGATAAACAATTAGGAGAAATATCGATCTTTGAAGCCTCCATGAAGTAAATGTCTTTTTTTTTCAGCATCAACATGACACAGAGAAATAAATAAAATAAATATGGTTATTGTTGCTCCAGAGAGTGGTCGGGAACAAACCGTGTAATTAATTAAATATATTCTCTTTATTTCCTGGCAGCGATGAAAAGGACAGTGTTCAGATCCCTCTGCTGGGATCAGTGATTCCACATGTTGGTCCACTTTACCTCCATCTCCTGATTCATTTCAATAATGCATGAATTTAGTAGAAATCATTTTAGGCAAAAAGCTTTTTAATGATGGATGGAGTGCTGAGCCTTTCTGTTTACAGGAAAATGCACCTTCTGAGACAAGTGTTGATAAAATGTCTCTATATCAATTCTAAACAGGCGGTAATCAGAGCCTGAGTGTGCGTTTCTGAGGACTGAAAGAAAGATAAAAGAAGTTGTGAGCTTTCAGGAACTGGGAGATATATCTTTTTCCAGTGGTGTTCTCTTTCTGGTGCAGTATGTTCTTCTTCACACTCTCAGGCTTTTGTTCCAGCTCCAGGCATTTGTTATTTGAGTTTTTAAGTGAATATGGCAGCAGCTGCATGAAATAAAAACCTAGTCGGCATGCAAAGGTGATGATTATTATTTGTTGTATAAAGTATCTATGCATGTTGTGCATAAGTCGATAAACATCCTCAAATTGTACAAAAATGAAGCTTAAATATCCCAGATACAAATTATGGCGCCATTTGGTGCTTTTTACATCGTTTGAGACATCATATAACACTTGAACATATATTAGTGTGAAACAAACTTAAACCTGAAACGACAAAAACAACCGAGATGATCCGGCTTCACTTTTGAGGAGCTGCCACGTCGTCCATCTTTCTATAAACTCTACGGTTGCAACACATTCAGTTCACATTATACAGTAAATACGTGTTATTGGTTATTCCATCATGACTGAGGCAGCGGATGGTAAACAAAGATTGAACCCAACCAAAAGAGAACATGGCAGAACTCGGCCGCTGCAGAGGCGCAATTATCACTAAAATCACAACTAGTTTGATGTGTTTGCTTCTCTAATCGTTATCGCTGCGATGAACACGCGGTGTGATGTGTTGTCAACAGCAGTAAATGTGTGTGTTTATCTGCGTGTGGGTGAGCAACAGTGTTCCGGGCCCCCAGGTGTTAATGAGTGGGAGGACGACAGCCTCCTGTGAAAATACCAAGCGATTTGTTTTTGATAATGGTGGCATTTCTCCAAAACCTTGATTTCAAATCATTTTTTTTCTCCCCTCTGATCTGCTTTCACTGTAAATTTGTGCTTTTTATTTAACTTTTATGGGGAAAGCAGAGAGAAATATGAATCACTCACTTTCCATTTGGTTCCTCGTTAATTCTGAAGAGTTGGCTGCATCGGCAAAAACACAGAAATATATGTTATGTAAATTGTGTTTTTGATGAGCATCGTTTGTTCTTTCTGCAGCTGAACAACGGTAGTAAAGATTCTTCTTCTTTCAACCCTGATCTGGTGACGGCCTCCGGTTGCTCCCACCACAGTTTCTCGATTGTAAACCATGGCTGCATCTGGTCGGATCCCACCATCTGCATGACTCAGCAGAAAAACAAACCCAACATCTTTCCAGGCTTCAAAAGTCCAGATCTGTGTTCTCAGCTGACGAGATGGGAACAGTTGTGTGGTGTGTGTGTTACTGTAGCCCGTGTGCCCCGAGGTTGTGTTATCCGTTCTGAGAGTCCTGTCCTGCTCACCACCGATTCAAAGACTGGTTATCTGAGTAACCCTAGCCTTTCGGTCCACATGAACCAGTTTGGCTATTTCCTGTTTATCGCTCCGTTCTGTGAAAATTCTGGACATTGTTTTAAAAGAGATCAGCTCCAACTATGATGCCGCAATCAAAGTATCTCCACAAACATATTCTACATGTAGATAGAATCGAAAGGGTCGAGGAGGGCTGGGCAGGAAACGTTCTGGTTTCTGAACATTTGTTTGTGTTTTTTTATGGAAATAACGTTTGACTCTAAACAGTCTGAGGTTTACGAGAGCCATTGGCTCCAAGACGAAGACGAGTCAAAGTCACTGAGATCATATCTTGCCCCCCCCCATCCTGATGCTTGATGTGATTTCATGTTTTCGCTGCCAAACTAAAACAAACTAAAACAGACAAAGGCCAAAACAATCCTCCAAACAAGTTGACGGTAACAGATTAGTTGTATCAGTTGGAGTTTGGTTGAGTTTGAATCCCTTGTGTTGTGTTATTTATCTGGTTTCACACAGTGGACGACCCCTCCTCATTGCATGATTCAAGACGCCCGCTGCACATGCTGATTATCCAGTCTTCATTGAATTTGTATGAACAGAATGAATATGCAACGAAAACCCTCTTCTGCCAGACTGGCGTATAAATGACTGTATGCATAAAGTGTGTGTGTGTGTGTGTGTGTGTGTGTGTCTGTGTGGGCGTGTGTTCTGAAGTTTAGTTTTAGTTTTTTTCGAAGGTCAGCATAAACTTTTCAATGGATGCTAATTAATTCATCGGCATCGAACTTGTGCCTCGGCCTGTGTCTTGAGATATTAGAAAACAAACTGCGCTCTCCTCTGACAAATTGTGTGTAATTGTTTTCGTTGATCTGATGTGTTATGAAAAGGTGTTGACGGCGAAAACAGATGATAAATCCAGAGTTTTTTTTTATGACCCTGATGATTTCAGCTGCAGTGAACTCCAGTCTTCACTTGTTTTAAACTATGGGAATTACGTGAAGAGACTGTAACTCAGTTATATTGTTATATCTATAGAATGTATAGAATAGAAAAAGGAGAGTGGGAAAAGGAAAATTTGTGTTTCGAGTTATTTCAGTATGAATCAAATGCTCATTACAAAACCTGCAGATCACTTTCTGACAAATTACAACAACATTCTTATCCAACATCTCATTATTCATCTACGGATGAACACACACACACACACACACACACACAAGAATCAATGAACCACCTATAAATAAATAGTACGTGTTATTCCAGAGCTTGTTCGCTATACGGCTGCAAGAGACGGTATAGAAAAGGTCAGTTGGGGGGAGGGGGGTCACAGCAGTGAAAGAGGCAGCGCACGGCAGATCTATGGTTTATGAACTTCACTGAACTCTACAGCTGAGGAATGAAAGTGGAAAAATCCACACTGAGCCGAAGAGTCCGGATCAGCCTCGGTGATCCCTGTCGTCCGTGCTGCACTTTTGCAGAAGGGATGAAACTCCCCCCAAAAAAACTCACATTATTTTGTGCAACACTTGGGATTTCAAGATTGTTAACACAAATTAGAGACTAAGAGCTGCAGTAATAAGTCGGGCAATCAGTTAATCAGCTGTAACTTTGCAGACCCCTTCACTTTATTGTGATTTATGGACCAGTCTAACCTCAGTAACACAATGGCAACGTGAAATCATGTTTTAATAAGTCTTGCAAAATACTATCGTTGCACTTTTAAACAGACGTTTTCTGTTTTGGTAACTTAACTCTCTCCCAAACAACAATGTCCTCTGCTAAATGCTAAATAATTATAAGTGCATCAGTGACACAGCTCATCAGGAGCTAAGCTAACAGGAAACAACAGAAAAACTAATGTTTCAAAGTAAGTGTTAAAACACCGGAATCTCCATTTCTCCCTTCACACCACAGCTTTTTCAATCAACAGCAGTTTAGTGGGAAACACAAAGAGTCAATCAAGAGCCGGTAAATTAATGTCGGTAAATCCCATTAGATCATTTTTGCTCTCGGGCGTGTATTTGTTTTTCATCTCGTGGCCGCTGCAGCACATTTAAGAATGACACGGCGCTCAGCGGAGTTGATGGGCGATAACTTTGTCACACCTCTCAAGCTGTTTGTTGCTTTAGGTCTATTATTTATTCTGATTAGCTGGCGTCGTAAAAAAAAAGCCGCCGCCGCCGAACACGCCGGAATAAATTGCGTTCCGTGAAAGTAATTTATCCACAGTCGTTGCCAGGTTCATTGTCATTGTCACATTTCCCATTATAATCCACTGTTGCCGTCAAACCCATTGTCAGTTAACAGCCGTGGTTTCCCCTCTAGCCAGCTGTCAATCTCCAAATGGATTTATTAGATTCAGAGACAGTTCTAATTATCCGATATTCAATAAATGTACAGTATTGGAAGCAGGTACAGTTTTCTTTCCGCTGCCGTGGAAGCTGCATTGGATTTCCACAAGGCAATCACTGATACTGCACCTCAGGACTTCATGCTGGGTTTTATGCATTAAGATGGAACTCATGCATGGTGAAGCTGATGGACCGGAGCTGTCACATTGCTCGTCTCCGCAAAGGATGCAATCAGGAGAGTATTGTCCAAAAATCTGGTGTAACGGTGAAAGAAAGAACATCTAGTGTGAGAAGTAGCAGAGATACAGTTAGAGAGGAAGAAGCTAAAACTCTGAAGGGAATAGACTCACCCAGGGAAGATGGGATAAGGAGGGATTTCTCTGAGTTCTACAAAACAGAACCAAAAACTTCCACATGGAGGAAACGAATATGAAACACCAGAGGAACAGATGTGCTGTCTTCTCTGACTTTCCGGTGTTCTGCTGCTGTCTCCTGTCTTTGGTTGGATCTTCGCGGACATGGCTTCCTGATTTTTCTTCTCGCCTGCCAATCTGTCCACGCACCTGCACATCTCCTCATCGACACCTCCCCCCCTCCTGCTGTGCAGGAAGCGGCTCATTCTTCCAATCTCTGCCAGGGCGCCGTTCTCCTTCATGGTAGAAATGATTGGCCGACTCCTCTGCTTTTCTGGAGAGACCTTTTCTAAAGTTCTGTCACCTGCCTGCCTGATTATTAATCACCGTGCTTTTTGCCATTGATCATCGACCTGACCGATCGGCCATCTCTTATTACAACTCTCCTTTTGCAAGCTTTTTATTATTATTGCCTTTTTTTATCTTTACATCTTCCTTCACATCAAACTGTAGCCATAGTTTGAAACAACTCTACAAAACTCTAGAGTGCGACAGCTGGACAAACATTTTGAGAATAACACTGATATTGAGTATCCCGAGAGAGTCCACCTTTTGGAGTCCAATCAGAATCTAGAGCCTAATTCCATAGAGCTGCTGTGGAAACACACACCAGACATCACAAGAATATCACTGAGATGCAGCAGGAGAAATGATCCAAAATTCAACCGGAGGTACAATCAAAGAGGAAAACATTTGATAAAAACTCTGGTATGAGTTTTGAAAATCAAGAGCAATAATCTCTCGCTCAGTTTACTTTGATCAACATTTAGCAAAGGGAATTTAATGATGTAGGATTCCGATGAGCAGGTCACCGGCGAGGGTCACACACTGTGAGCTGCTCTGGGATCAGTGTGGAGGATGGATGAGCTTCAGACAACAACAAGTTGCCGTTGTCCTGATTTCACCACGTAGAATAAATACCATGATAATCAGCGGCTCCTTTTCACAGTAATTAACTCGTTCTCCTTTGTTTCTCTTATGAGTCGATAATGATTTAAATTCGCTGTTTTGACAAGGAGTTAATTTTAACTCGACAAATCTGGATATTAGAGTCTGTGTGTGTATGTTTAATATTTTATTAATCTATCCCAAGTTTCTAACCTCAGATATAATCACCAGCAGCTGTCGAGGCAAAAAGTACAACGCCTGAAGTTTAGTGATATGAAAGTAAAACTTATGAAAGTAAAACTTTTAATGAGAATATTAAACCAACGCAAAGTAGAGACAGTGAGAACATTTCTCTCAGTTACTCAAAGACTATTTGGACAAGACCAAACTATTTCTTATATATTTTCACTTTACTTTACTTTATCTATCCGTTAAATATCTCTTTATAACAAATGTCTGTATTTAACTTTAGCTCTTTGTCTCAATGGGTTTGTGGTTTTACAATAATATTACAATATTATCAGATAACTGTCATTTGGTTTGTGTTTGTACATAAATCACATGCCTAAATGAGCCATGTGCAGATGTTACAGATGTTATTCAATCTTTATATTTCAATTTGAGACAGGAAAAAATTCAACCAATATTAGATAAAGTTATTGAATGAAATCTGAACTTTTGAAAACAAATTTATTATACATATTTTTATGGTTACAACTGCCAGCATTTGTCTGTTTGCTTGACAGATGCTAATCAGAGCAGCCAGCAGTGCAAATATATAAAAACATAGAAAATATGTTTTAATAATTCATATGAAAGGTCAGAGCTGTATCACAACAGTACACATTATGATAAAAAAAAATAATCCTTTCATATACGTCCAATCAAGTTTTGTTGAACTTTCTGATTGGAGGAAAAATACTTCCTGTCCCCTGTCTCATGAATATAATTAATCCTCGTACTTTTACCTCAGCTGCTCTTCTTGCAGAGCCTCATTTTCAGTTCCCTCCTCTCCTCTCCTCCTCCTCCTCCTCCTCCCTCTCTTCTCCTCCTCCTCCTCCTCCCTCCCTCTCTCCTCCTCCTCCTCCTCCTCCTTCTTTAAGTTACACCTCATTATCCTGTGCTGTTTGTTATCTCCCCCTCCTCGACGGTTCCCTCTCATTTACTCAACCTGAAGTCTGTGTCTCTCCCCCTCTGGCTGACCCCTGCACCTCTTTCTCTGCTATGCGGTCATACTTGGCATCCACTCAACGAGCGTCTCCTCACCTCGGCTGAATAAGAGCGAGGGCAGGGGGACGGGGGATGGAGGGGAGGGGGGGGGGATGCATTATACATGAATTACAGGCTGGCAGACAGCACAGCACATGGCACCCATTTCACTGTGATGAGTCCGGGAGAGTTCTATTAATTCCACTAAAGCATGCGTGAGGGAGACGGCGCAGGGAAGAGAGATGAGAGGCTGCCGAGGAGCCGTGGGGCAGAACATTTGAGGAGTTAGGGGCGAGGGGCGAGTGGAGAGGAGGCATGTGTGTTTAAATATTCAACAACATAGAAATAGCTGCTGAGGACGAGTGCACGGTTTTGTGTGTTAGCAGCTGCATTGGTGCATGCGTATGTACTTTTGGGAATCTCTCGCTTTACGGTTTAAATCTTGTTTTACCTGTGCTTGCACGTGTGTGCTTCCTCATGAAGGCTGTGTGTGTGTTTGTGTGCGTGTTTGTGTGAAAGGGTGTCGGAAAATTGGGTGTGAGGGTCCAAGCACATCCTGCATAATGTGAATCTCAAGTGGCCAACTGAGGTTCTAGTCACGTCTCCGTTAGCGTCACTGCCAGGCTGCACAAACACACACACACACACACACACACACACACACACACACACACACACACACACACACAAACACACTTCTTTGAAACAAGACACAGCACTGCACACTTGTGTTTTCAGAAATAGAGGTTTCGAACACGTATACACACACACACACACACAAACGGTTTACAATGTGTAGATAAAACATCGAGGTCTTCAAGGTCGTGGGATAAATGATAGATTTCAGAGTCCGTGTCGGGTCCATGGAGATGATTCCTTCTGCAAAATGGGATCAAGTGAAGCCCAGAGTTAGATGCAGCACTCCCAGTGTATAGATAAAAACAGAATCCAACATTCATGAGCATCTTTAGGCAGCAGGATGGGGCTGTTAAGTGGTGGTTACAATGCCAGGCCTCATCCCTCATTGTTTTTTTGGGGTGCACAAACACACACACACCCTTGCACAAACACACACCCTTGCACAAACACACTCCCCCCCCCCATTCCATCTTGGCTCTGTCACCGATGTGCTCGCCCGAATCCCGATGCCATCGATCTGAAGCGTTCCCTGATAGCTCCTCCACGTCGGCCACGGACAGTAAAACTAACAGCGAATTGATTCCCTCCTTCTTCTCACTGAGACATTTTATTTACTGGAACAAAGCCACTTTGTGCTTTTGTTGTTGTGTTTACTGGGCATGGTGACAGAAATAAATCCGTCTAAGTGATGACTATTGGGTGAGCGTGAGGAAATGAGGGGGGGGGGCTCAAATTGAATGTTTTCTTTTTATACATATGCTTTTATTTCTGTTTCCAAACTTCTCAATTTCTAAAGCTTATTTGTGTCGTTAATGATCAACGCCGGACGTGACCACGCTGCGACAAGATGCTGACCACAATGTGTCAGAACGGACACACAAAGCACAACACAACAACCGTCAAGTCGCCGCTGGTGCAGCTCGGGAGGACGAGCGGGGGGGGGGGGGGGGGGGGGGGTGGGAGGTGGAGGGTGCGACTAATAAAGGAAGGAGTAGTGATGCTAGAGGTGGAGGACCCACTGCCTCTTTGACGGAACTCATCACTCATACTGAGCGTTGGACCATCACATGCAACATCACTTTGTGTAAATATGAAACGGTTGTGTATGATTTCGCATTCGTTATTTATTTTTGAGTGTGCTGACGTGTGTTTTTTAGTTTGTTTTTTTGAAGGAAATTCGTGAGTATTTTTTTGTAGGATCAGGAGAACAAACAGATAAAAGAACGTAGAAATGTCTCTAAACTATGTTGGAGCGATGGAGACCGGCCTATATGATCTTACATGATTGGACCAGAAGAACCATGCTTAATACCCACCCAACATACCCCCACTCTTTAAACCTCTTCACCCCCCCCCCCCCCCCCCCCCCCCCCCCCCCCCCCCACCCTCCCCTTACCCCTTCCCCCATCCCCATCCCATCTCTTCCCCTTTCCCCCCTTCCCATCACTCTCATTCTTCTTTTTTTATTTTTTTTTCAACCCCTCACAAACCACCCCTTCCCCACTATCTCCCTCACCCCACCTCATAAAATTAACCCTAAACCCAATTCTTCTCATAAAAATCACCCCTACCAATAAAAACCTTACAAAATCCTACACAACCCCCCTAAACAAATCCCCTAAATAACCATTCCTCATATCCACCAAATCCCAAAACCCCTTAATACTCATAAACCCCCCT